>SEYY01018814.1:95000-151997 GCA_009176605.1 Armadillidium nasatum | reverse complement strand
TTAAAAAATGTATAAAGTTAAATAAGTTGGGAGTGAGGAGAAGAAGGAAGAAAACTCCGAAATCATGTAAAATGTATTTTGAGTTACAGAATTGAACAAAATAGTACAAGATATAAGTAGTATCGTTGGAAGAAACTATACCAATAATAATAAAAAAAAAGAAATGAAGCCAAAGTTGACGCATGTAGAGTTAGAGGATGAATGATTAGAACATGAGAGTTTAGATGTAGCTTGGAAAGAAAGTCCAAACTATAAGGTAGAAAATTCGGTACACTCACTCACTCACTCACTCACACTCACTCACTCACTCACTCACTCACTCACTCACTCACTCACTCACTCACTCACTCACTCACTCACTCACTCACTCACTCACTCACTCACTCACTCACTCACTCACTCACTCACTCACTTTCACTCACTCACTCACTCACTCACTCACTCACTCTCACTCACTCACTCACTCACTCACTCACTCTCACTCACTCTTTCACTCACTCACTCTCACTCACTCACTCACTCACTCACTCACTCACTCACTCACTCACTCACTCACTCACTCACTCACTCACTCACTCACTCACTCACTCACTCACTCACTCACTCACTCACTCACTCACTCACTCACTCACTCACTCACTCACTCACTCACTCACTCACTCACTCACTCACTCACTCACTCACTCACTCACTCTCACTCTTTCACTCACTCTTTCACTCACTCTCACTCACTCACTCACTCACTCACTCACTCACTTCACTCACTCACTCACTCACTCACTCACTCACTCACTCACTCACTCACTCACTCACTCACTCTTCACTCACTCACTCACTCACTCACTCACTCACTCACTCACTCACTCACTCACTCACTCACTCACTCTTTCACTCACTCACTCACTCACTCACTCACTCACTCACTCACTCACTCACTCACTCACTCACTCACTCACTCACTCACTCACTCACTCACTCACTCACTCACTCACTCACTCACTCACTCACTCACTCACTCACTCACTCACTCACTCACTCACTCACTCACTCACTCACTCACTCACTCACTCACTCACTCACTCACTCACTCACTCACTCACTCACTCACTCACTCACTCACTCACTCACTCACTCACTCACTCACTCACTCACTCACTCACTCACTCACTCACTCACTCACTCACTCACTCACTCACTCACTCTTCACTCACTCACTCACTCACTCACTCACTCACTCACTCACTCACTCACTCTCACTCACTCACTCACTCACTCACTCACTCACTCACTCACTCACTCACTCACTCACTCACTCACTCACTCACACTTAGAGAGTTCGATTTAGAAATGAGTGTCAGTGTGCCTTTTGCAGTTGGGAATGTATAATAGTAAATAAATTAATCATTAGATAAGCATTTTTTTGTTAATTAAATATTAAAGTAACAATATCATAAAAAATAGGGTTTTAATAGCCTAAATATGATATGGAATAGAGAAGATAAACGATAAAAATTTTATTGTTAAGACCTATTAATAATTTTTTTTGTTATTAATTAAGGGTAAGCTTTGTAATTTGCAAATTCGAATATATCTGTTATTGTTTACTCATTTCATTTGGAAAATTTAGAGTATTTGTTGTAATAACTTATTTACACTTTATAATGCGTCCATCATTATTTATCTTTTAAAGTTAGCCACAATCATTTGAATTTTTACAAACAGGGAAAATTGAAGTATGAAGAAACGGTTACCAAAGGATTTGAGAATACACCAAAGGCTTTTATTGAACTTTTTGATGGGAAAAACACTGGGAAAGCCATTGTGGAAGTGTAGGAGGAGTCCTCTCTGATTTTCTTTGTTCCTTTGTCTTCCAAAAAGAATTTTCTTGAAAAATATTAAAAAACGAATTTAGTTACAATTTCAGAAATATATTTTTACAATAAAGTAAATGATTTTATTTTTTGTGATTGGATTTAAATAGGATATATGATGCATTTGTTGTGATAGCATCAATAAAGATTGCTCAAACATAATAAATTTATTTTATTTTTATTTTTATCCTTGGATTAAGATATTATAATTTGTAAACCGTTTATGATCTTTTATTTGTACCAGATTCATAATTCATGAACCACTCTTAAAATCTTAATGGCATTTACCTAATTAAACTATACTGAGGATATTTTAATATTTTCTATTACTTCTCGTGAAAAAGTAATAGAATAATAATAAATACTTTAAAAACCACCTGGTTTTCATTGAAGCTACTGAAAAAGTTTGAAGTTTGAAGTGTCCGAAGTTGGCAGTGCCTGAAGGGGCAGGTGTTAATGATGCCACATCGAAAAATGCCAAAACAATTTTGGTGAAAATTTTTTATAACGTGATGGAGAAATTTATAGAATTCTCCTTTATGAATGAAAAAAAAAAAAAAAAAAAGATGAAAGTATAGATACAACAGACTAATAGTGAAAGTTCATAGTTATGATTTTACATTCTAAAAGATTTTTTGAATTATGTTTTAAAATAACATGGCAAAACTGACTTAACATTTTTATTTGAAATAGTTAACGTTTAACTTTAATTTATCAAATGCTGGTTTTATAATGTGAATCATTTTAACATTTTAATTAAATTTAAAGGCTAGATATTCTCTATAAAAACTATGTATATACTTTCACTATTTTATCTATTGTTAGGATTTTCTATGTCGCTGAAACCCTAGAAAGCGCTTAATGCAAGAATAAATACCAAGAATAAACCTAATTCAAGTAAATTTAGCCAAAGTTTATTTAGCCTACAATTAACAAAAGGAAATTTATAAAGAACTCACCATTGAAAATGTTCCTCTAATAGTTAAAATAAAAGGGTGATTTTTGGGGATTTAATAAATTTCCAAGGATAATAACTTGGACAATTGGCTTTTTTTTTTTTCTCTTTCTTCTTTTTGTATAAGCTCATAAGTAAAAATTTTAAAGGTAAATTGGATAAAATAAAGGTCTAGCCTAAGGTAGTATAAAACAAAAAACACCCTTCTATCCAAATAGCAACTCTCAAAATCTGCTCAAAAAACCAAGGCCCAGTTAAACAGGTAAAAGTCAAGATAAGTCAAATCAATTGCAATTAGTAAAAAAACCCACCCAAAACTTGATCAATAATCAAAAGTCAATCTAAAACAATAAAATGATCAAGTCTAAGAGTCATTGGTGTTAGGACCTGCTTCTAATGACAGTTTTACAAGCTCCTACACTAGGATAAAAAAAGGCTAAATTATATTTCCTACCATAAGGCTTTAAGTAATTTAAAATAGTATTATTAAAAGGGTACGCATCTTACTACCACAATCCCTGACACGATGAGATTTTTGTTAAAACAATTATACTTCAATATAGTCAAGGCAAGAACTCAATTCTCGTTTCTCTTGTATAAAACGAGAGTCAAAACACATGTTGGTGTTACCATTCTATAAAGGATTTTCTAAGTTGAGAGGATAATATTGAAAACCATAGTTGAAGTTTTTCTGTTTATAACAAAAACTTATGAAATTAAGTTTATTTGCGTTAAAAATTATTCAGCAATAAAAGTTACTTTAAAGCATAAATATAAGTGATTTTTAAATGATTTTTCCAAATCCTATTGCATATACTTTTATTTATTTTGTTTTCTTTTATATTGGAGAAATATTAAATTCTCCTTCAAAATATTTTATAAAATTGCTTTTTTTTATCAATGGGGCACTTGACAGTTTGGCACTTAAAGAAGCTGATGGTTTTCAAATTGAAATGACTTTCATATTTTCGTCAACTCGTTTCGATGTATTAACAAACTGTAAGTTTCTTTTGTTTGTTCGTTATAAGACTTCAAAGTTCTGAATTCAAGGTGTGAGGTAATTTTTATTTTCATTTCTTTCTTGCTAAATTCTTTCAATTGACTCTTCTACTCAAGATATACCTCTAATAAGTCCTAGTTGTTATATTAGGGATTCTCTGAAACCCTTGAAAACGCTTAAGCAGATAGTTTCTACTTTTGCCAAAAATAAACCTTAATTCTAAGAGTTTAGCCTACAAAATTAATAAAGGAAATTATACAAAAGAACTCACCATTTGTTCTGCAAATTCTAGAATGAAATTGTATTTTCTTTGATTTCCAAATTAAATTATATTTGGATGAGTGGCTTTTTAGTTTAAGCGCATAAGTAAATTTTAACAGTAACTTTACAGCCAATGTAGAAACATAAACATAAACCTAAGCAAGAACCTACAACTCTCTGATCCAAAACCCAAGGCCTAGAGTAAACAATGATTCACAACAATCATACAATTCAAGTAAATAAACTAACCCAACCCAAGCAATCAAAAGTCAATTTAATTCAAATAGTAAGATTTAAAATGTATGAGGGAAGAGTAGCTCAAGTTAGGCCCCAACTTCTTTCACAAAGCTTTATAAGAACTGCCTAAGGCTTTTTAATAGAATATATAACTACAATTAGGCTATATTAGTTTAATTAGTTAATACATTACGTTCTGGAAGATTTTCTTAAAAGTCAATATGGGCGATGTAGTTAAAAAATGTTAAACTTAATTGCCAAAGTGATTTACACAGACATCGTGTTAATAGTAAATCGCCAGCCCTACCACTGTGAACAACCTCGCTTAAAAGCAGCGGGTAACTAGTAACAAACAGAGTGTTGCCATTTTTTTAAGGGCGTATTTGATACTTTCTAAATCATTGATTAAATATAAAATATACGGATTCTCAATAGTTAAAATATAATCCAGAACTCTTCAAAGAGAACAATTCTTGGGAAAATCGTATATGGTAAGTCCAAGATTACTATTTCATTTAAACTAATTCCTTCTTCTTTCAAATCAAAAACGTAATAACTGGCCATTTTTAGCTATAAGTCATCATATCTCTCAGCTGTGGTATATAATGACTTACAGATGAATATAGCTAGTTATTACTTTTGATATAAAAGAAATTTGAATTAGTTTAAATGAAATTAGTAATCTTGAACTTACCATATACATTTTTTTTCTCAAAAGATTGCAGTCTTTGATGGGTTTAGAATTATATATTAATAATTAGAACTTTTTAGAGGTATATTTTGATTAGAATAATCACTTGAAATGTTAGCAAAGTTTACCCTATAATTATAGGGTAAACTTTGATGTTAGTGAGAAAGGGGTGAAAATAAAAATTACTTCATACTTCGAATTCAGAAAAAATAACTTACATTTTGTTAAAACGTCTAAACGCGTTGACGAAAATTTGAAAGTCATTTCAATTTGAAAACCGGCAGCCTGTTTAGGTGCAAATTGTTGTGCCATATCAATAATAATAATAATTAAACATAAAATTATGAAACCTTATGGAGGAGAATTTAATATTTCTCCAATATAAAGAAAACAAAATATATAAAAATATATACTATAAATAAAATAGTGAAAGTATATAAATTGTTTTTATAGATATCCGTATTAGAAATTTTTTTAACAAAGGGCTGAAATTCTCAATTCTTTTAACTCTTACTATCGAAAATTTGGACTCATAAACCACAAATACGCCATAATATTTCGACTTCAGCCGGATAGTTGGGTAAAATATTCTGAAGTTTCCTACTATTTATTAGTATTTCAATTTGTTATATTTTTACTTATTTCAGTGAGATCGTAAGGTAATTAATATTTAAATAATGGCTTTATTCACGAGTAGAACTTGTAATTTGGGAAATCTCATGTGCCGAAGAACCTTTCATGTAGGAACTGTCTCCGCTGGCAAAAAAGGTTAGCTTTATGTGCTAAAAATTTACTTTTATAATAGGATGTTTGAGTAAATAAACATACTTTGTATTGTGTGTGTTTTTTATAAAATGCATGAAATCCATTACTAACATAGGCTAAGTCAGCTTTTGATGTTTCTAACGTTTGCAAATGATTATTTAAAAACCTTATAAAAAAAAAATGTTCATTTTTTTAGGACAAAATTCGGTAGTTGGTAGTCATATAAGCCTTGTTTGCCAACATTTAAAATTTGATTAAGTTGTAATTGTATAGTTTGATTATTTGATAGTCTGATAACCCATTTTCATTTTTTCAGAGAACCCTGCAAATTCATTAAAATGAAAGAGTAAATGCAATAAAAAGTGTCAGTGAGGCCTGTAAGATTAATTATTTGGTAATAGTGTCATTCCAGGGTAATTTATTTTTTCTTAATATATATATATAAATATCAAAAAAAAAAAAAAAAAAAAAAAAAAAAAAAATTTTTTTTTTTTATTTTTTTATTTTTTTTTTATTTTTTGTTGTATATTGAGCCATAGAAAATAATTTTTGCACACTAAAAAGAAAAAGGGTAACTATGATTAAACAACACATCGTTCAACTTCAGTGGTGTTTGGCTTTGCATTACCAGGTTCCTGCATCAGTATTGGAGAGGAAATTTAAGAAATTTTAAAGCTATTTTGGAGCTAAAAAAAAAAAAAATTTGAAATTATAAAGATGAAATATTATGGGTAATTAGTTCACAGTAGTGGATTTTTTTTTTGTATGAGACAAGGTTGCTGAAACTAACAACATACCCATGAGTAGCAACTTCGACTGGAACTATACAGAAATTTGAAATGAATAACTTATCCCATGAGTTTCTAGTATAATGAGTGTATGGGATTATTAGTGTTAAAAATATTTTGTACAGTTTTGTATATATATATATATATATATATATATATATTATATATATATATATATATATATATATATATATATATATATATATATATATATATATATATATGCTTTTTTTTTTTTTTTTTTTGCCATTAGGCGTAGTTAGTGAACAGTGGTTTTTGGATAAGTTACGTCTATTTGCTAGCCATTAGGCATAGCTTTACCATTGTAATTTTGCGAGCCTATCCTGAAACATTGTAAAATACTTCCATACTGCAGAAACTGATCTTTTAGCCATATTAACTGAAAGTATAAACAAAATAATAATTTTGAAAAAGTATAGCTAAATGATATAAATTTGATACATAATAATAAAATAGCAATGATATGTTTAATACAGGTTATATTGATAATTGTATATCTTACATTTTTTCAAACTTTATATTAGGGTCTTACATAGGTAAACCTGTTGAATCACTATTGTGAATTAGAAGAAAAACTTATTGAAAATTTTTGTACTTTTTTTAAACTTTTATTATACAAAATCTGTAATTTTCTGATTTTTTTTCCAGAGAAAATGCATATAATCATTAATTTAAGTGAATGTTGGCTATTCTACTCCTTCCTTATAATTAAATAAACCTCAATTAAATTTATATCTAATTTTCTTAACCTAAAATTTCGGTGCTTTTTACCTCTTAACAAATTTTAGGCAATCCTGCCAGAACCCCGGTCCCAGCAAAATCCAGCCCAAGTCAATTTATATATATATATATATATATATATATATATATATATATATATATATATATATATATATATATATATATATATATATATATATATATAGTTGAACTAGTTTGTTAGATGTAACAAACTAGTTTAACTTAACCTGGACTTAAAGGTAAAACTACGCCTAACTGCCAGCAAATAGATATCTAACCTAAACCACTATTCATTAATTATGCTTAATAGCCAACAAGGCCTAACCCACTAAAAAAAAAAAACAATTCAAAATTTTTTTTTTAATACCAATGATTCCATAACCTTGTTGTACAAGAAACTCGTAGAGTATGTTGTTAGTTTCAGATCCCTATGTGTAGTTCCATTCAAACTTGCAACAAGTAGGTATATTGTTAGTTTCAGCAATTTTTACACATACAAAAAAATCCAGTACTGTGAACTAGATAATTACCTTATTATGAAATAAGTAAAATATTTTTTACATTATTTCATACTGAAAGACTAGAGTTGTTAAAAAACGTGTTTTTTTTAAACTCGTTTTTTATTGCATTGTTTTTTTTGTTTTTTATTGTTTTTTATTCGTTTTTTTTGTTTTTTTTGTTTTTTTTTAAATTTCTTTAAATTTTATCATACTATTCTACTAAATACTAATCATTTACCTTGTTTATTATCAGAAACAAGTGTTACAGGATAATAATTAATTATATATTAAGTTATATACATTAAATACTGTAAAATTTGAAATAAATTTGAAAATTTTTTTTGACAATGGCTGGAAGAAAACAAACACCTGTCTATTCTTCATTTTCCATTAAGGAAAATCAATCATATAAAGGTAAAAGAGCACTCTGCAGATTGTGCTTCACTGAGGTAGCCAATAATGGATCAAGGAAAGAACAACATATACTGAATTGCAAAAAATGCAGTGATGACATAAAGATGAAATACTTGGGAAATCAGAAAGAGAGTAAGAGTACAGCAAAATCAAGAAAAAGGAAGCAAAGTTATAACAAAGTTCTCTCTTCTTAATGTTTTGCTCTTGCATGCTTAATTTATATAAAACTCTTCCTTTTCAATAGCAATGCTTCTTGCCTTTCCAGATGGGGTCATATATAGAGTGCTTGAACAGCCTCCTGTTAAATAAACAGCCATTAAGATCATTGGCTATTGATGATGACCCATTAGCTTCCAAAGTTTTGACCAAACCTACGGTAACAAAGCTCTTAAATGAAAGTTTTTTTGGGGAGAAAGTAGAAGGCTTCCAGCGCTTATTCTTGCCAATCGCCAAGACCATAAAGACTGTGGAAGGAGATGAGCCTCATTTGTCATCAGTAATTCAATTCTTAAATAGTATACTTGAAGAAGTTGAAAATACATCAATAGTGACCCCTCTTTTCAAGAAAGAAGAGGCAGATTTTGTGGATATTGTAAAGAAGAGAATGTCATTCTGCATAAGCAATATACACTTGGCAGCAAACTTGCTTGACCCTCGATACAGAGGAAAAGATCTGTCAACAATATACAAGCAAATTAAAACAATATTTCATAATTTTTCTTCAGGTTCAAGCATTTCAGGTCTACAATTTGAGCAGGGAAATGTTAGATGTGGATGAAAATAAGGTAATGGCAGAATTGGCAAATTTTTCCAGTCAGAGGGGCTTCACTTTCCAACAATGTTTCATCAACAGCATGGTGGATTGGTTTGTGCAAGCATTGTGAGATATCAAAAGTAGCCTCCCGAATTCTAGACCTTCCTGCTATTTCAGCTGCATGTGAGAGAAGTTTCTCAGCACAGGCAAATATCCATTCAAAAAAAAGAAACAGGCTCACAAATGAACATGCAGAAAAACTATTATTTGTAAGTCATAACCTGAAATTGACAGAGACGGAGCAACCAGAGTTTTCCGGTAACTGTTCTCAAATTAATGTAGAAGTTGGTAGTGGTCAAACTAGTAATCAAATTCATCACACTGAAACCACATACACTATCGGCCAGAGTTCTCAGCCAGGTAGCTCAGGTTTCTCTGTAAGGACATTGAAGTCTGATAAAACCAAATCTAAAGACACCTCTGTCCATAGCTTTGAGTCAGAGTCTGACTCCTCTTCCTCAAATATACCATATGAGGATGAGGAATCAGATTTATCAGTAGAGGCCATGATTGGAAATAGGTCTGAGGATTCAGATGCAGAAGCAGTAGAACAGGAATTTAATGAGGCCCTTGATGGTTCTTTAGAAATTTGGTAACTTTAGTTGGGCCTTAACATACTAGTTACTAGTTACAATTTTCTTTATTTTTGTAAGTAAATAGGATATACATTGTAGTCATATGACTCATTTCTCATATGATCATTTTCATTTCATGTAAATCCTTCAGTTTTTACTCCTGGTAAGGTAAGGAGTGTAATATTGAATAAACTTGGCATATTTTTTTATTTTTTTTTTCATTTTTATTTCTAATGTAGCTACGGTACTTATTTTTTACAGTATAATTAAATAGGTAAATACTGTTTACAATTCTTTATTAGTTAAGAAATTTGATAAAATAAAGAAAAATAACATTAAAAACAAAAAAAACAGGAAAATCAGTTGTTTTTTATTCATCATGTTTTTTTAAATAAAAAACTGTCGTTTTTATTCACTTACAACTCTATGAAAGACCCAGTGTTTGCTAGGTTAGGCCTCTTTGCTTACTGTTAGATGTATTTTTACACTTCAAGTCCAGGTTAGGTTAAATCAAAATAGCTTATTAGATCTAACTAGTTTGACTTCACCTAATGTGGACATAAAGGGCAAAAGTATACCTAACAGCCAGCAAAGAAGCCTAAACTAGTGAATGTTTGGTCTTTCCTATTAATGTTACATAATTAAAATATATAAATAAATTAAAAATATTTTTATCACTTCAATTTAAGTAACTTTATATTGTAATATTTTGTTTATAGTTTAGTAATAAAAAAAATTGTTTTTTTTTTTTTTTTTTTACTTTTTTTATTCCGAAATAGCTATAAAATTTCAAAAATTTCCTCCATTGCTGATGCAGCAACCTGGTAGTGCAACTAAATGATAATATGCCATTAGAGTTGTATGCTGTGTTTTTAAATTCTCGTACTTATTACTTTATTTATTGTTTTTTTTTTTTTTACCTTTTAGTGTTCAAAATTATTTTCCTTGGGTCTACCTCAAAAAAATGATTTCAGATCAATTTGTTATCGTAGTTTCAATGTATTATGGAAAATAAATTCCCTTGAATGACTCTATTACCAACATTGATGTAACAAATAGTTATACTTTACTCCAAAGATATTTTATACCTTCATGTACAATACTCCTTTTACTGCTTTCATATGCAAGAAAATGTAATATTAAAATAGCCATGGTTCCTGCAATCAATGAACCATAACTGCCATTAGAACATTAGTGGGTGGTTAGTGTTTGGAAGCAAGGGATAGAGCTAAGGTATAGTAAATCGCAAAGAGAGCTATATCATAGCTATGCTATGCGAGCATTAGAGTATTGTGCACAAGTTTGAACTCATTTAAGAAAAGACATAGATATGCTGCTGGAAAGAGTACGATGTTGAGCAACAAGGATGATTTTTGGCTTCTTGACTGAGAGTTATGAGGAGAGGTTGAAGGAGCTGAGAATGTTCTCTGTTGAATATGAACATAGGAAAATAGAGACAGTTAGAAGCCACAAGGGCCTATCGAGACTGTCCCAGTCCAAACAAATAATAACAATAACAATACTAATACATGCACAAAAGACTATATCCCATCCCTAGTTATCAGTTCATTCATTCAAAGATAAAAGTAAAATTAATCCCAATTATACATGCAATATTCAATAAACCATCACCCACTACAAAAAAACTGCCATTAGGCTTAGTCATAGGTTGATCTAAAAATTTATATATACCCACCAATTTGGCTTAGTCAAGTTATATAATACCTAAACTATCCATATATCTATCTAGCCCCCTTTTAAATTTGACAAGAGAATCACAGTCAACAATCTCTTGTGGCAAGTCATTCCAAAAATTAACAACTCTATGATACAAGGTTACAAAATATTTGCATCTGACAGTAATACAGATATTGAAAAAAAATTATAGTGAACCATGGAAGAGAAACTAGAGGGCATAAAAAAATTAAAAAGTCATGCCATCTTGATATAAGAAAATACTCTTTCATTAATAAGGCTGTTAATTTTTGGGATGGCTTGCCATAGGAGATGGTTGAATGTGATTCTCTTGCAACATTTAAGAGTGGGCTAGATAGATATATGGATGGTTTAGGTATCCTATAGTATAACTTGACTAAGGCAAATTGGCCTGTATATATGAATTTTTAGACTAGTTTGTGACTAAACCCAACTGCCAGTTTTGTAGCGGGTGTTGGTTCATTGTATGTTGAATGAGTAATTAGTTGTATAATTTCATTAGTTTACTAAATAAACAGTATGTAGGGCCCGGCTAAAAATGAGGGAAAATGAGGGTTTGTCTGCTGGGGTTAACATGGCAAATTATACTTATTAATGGTGAATTGAATCAAACAAAATATAAGAAAATTAAGATTTTTTTCTTGTTTTTTCTATATTTTCTTTCTTTTCTGTTTCTTTTGACTGCTCCTCTTCGACTAATGAATGTTTATCTTTGTGTTTTAATTGTAGATTGCCCTCATAAAGATTTGATTGAAAATATTTTACTTTGGGCACCCGAAGGTCCTCTTCAAATTTCCTGACTGCAGATGTTACATTTATCTATTTCAAGACTCCTGAAACATTGTAAAGTACTCCCATACTGCTGAAGCTGATCTTTTAACCATAGTGACAAAGTATAAACAAAATAATTTGAAATAATGTAGCTAAATGATACAAGTTTGATACACAACAAATAATTTTGAAATAATGTAGCTAAATTATACAAGTTTGAGAGACATCAATAAAATAGCAATGATAGGTATAAATACAGGTTATATTGATAATTTTATACCTTACATTTTTTCACACTTTAACTTAGGGTCTTACCTAAGTAAATCTGTTGTATCACTATTGTGAATCAGGAAAAAAAAATTCAAAAATTGTTGTACTTTTTTAAAACTTTTATTATGCAAAATCTGTAATTTTCTGAAACGTTTTTGGAGAAAATGCATATAATCAATTTAAGTGAATGTTGGCAACTCTACTCCTTATAATTAAGTAAATATCAATTAAAGTTATATCTAAGTTTCTTGACCTAAAATTTCAGTGCTTTTGACCTATGTACAAATTTTAGGCAACGCCGGCCAAAGCCCCAGCCACGGCCCCAGCAAAATTCCAGCCCTGGAATTTTATAATCTATGTCTATGTAGGGGCTTAGTTTTATTTTTATCTTACTTTGAATGAATGAACTAATTAGTGATAGAATAGACCTAGTCTTTGTTGCATATAGTTGTTTTGAATGGGGCAGCCTCAATAGACTTGTGTAGAATCTAATTGTATTTTTCTAGGGTTCTAATGTTATATAATTTTTCAAACTTAGTAGTCAGAACTTAAATGTATTTTTCATAAGCGTAAATCATATATATATATATATATATATATATATATATATATATATATATATATATATATATATATATATATATATATATATATATATATATATATATATATATATATATATATATATATATATATATATATATATATATATATATATATATATATATATATATATATATATATATATATATCTAAAGTAAAAATAAAGGGATGAAATTTGTTTTGTTGATTTTTTTCATTTTCCCTTAAAGTTGAGGGGGATAGGGGCTTGTGAAGGGTATTTGTGTGTGTGTGTCTTAGCATTAAAATCTTTTATTGAGTTTCAAAGATAAGATAGTTATTGACTACTTTATTCAGTATTTACAAAACTAGTTTCTTCAAAATGCACTTACACAAACTGTTTTTTTTAATATTGTTAGTTGATAAATTGATTAATTAATTGATTAACTATAATTTTAGTTAACTATCTTGTTCTTAACATTTCTCAACTAATGTATATAACATTTAAACATTTAAAAAATTACAATCTTTTATATTTTTCTTTTCTTTTAACTTCTCTATCCTTTTTTCTCTTTTCTTTAGTAATACTTTGCTCTTTGAATTCCTCTCCTAATATTCTTTGCAAACTAACTTCCTCAGATATTAAACAATCTTCCAACTTCTTCCTCTTCTTTTCTCTCCTCTTTGTAGTTTTTTGCTCTGCTCACTTTCTTATATGTTCTTTAGAATTTTTTTTTTTTTTTGAGGAATCATCTTCAGCAGTTTGTTTTCTTTGATCAGTTTGAGCATTTCTTTCCCATAGTTCTTTTTCAGCATTGCTTTTACTGTCTCTTCTTTCAGTTTTTAATTTCTTCATTGAGGGGGGATAATTCCATTCTAATTATTTTTTAATTCTCATTACTCTTCTATTCTTTTTGCACCCAATTTTATTCAGAAGTATTTCCTACCTTTGATGTATTTTGATCTTATAAACTTTTCTATTCTTCATTCTTCCTGCTCTAAATGAACAGTTCTTCTTTCAACAGATATTATCTTTTTTCTCTTCTTACCTTTAGTGGAGAACCACTCCTTAGTTCTCTCCCCTCATATTATCTTTTTTTTTCTTCTTACCTTTAGTGGAGAACCACTCCTTACTTCTCATTTAGCTGTGGTGGAGAACTATTCCTTCCTTCCCTGTTAACTATAGTGGAGAACCATTACTTCCTTCTTTTTTAGCTATGGAGAAGAACCATTCCTTCCTTCTCATTTAGCTATGGTGGAGAACCATTCCTTCCTACCTTCTCTTTCAGCTATGGTGGAAAACTATTCCTTCCTTCTCTTTTACCTACGGTGGGGGACCATTCCTTTCCATCTCTTTTAGCTATGGTGGAGAACCATTTCTTCCTTCCTTCTCTATTAGCTATGGTAGAGAACCATTCCTTCCTTCTCTATTAGCCATGGTGGAGAACCGTTCCTTCCTTTTCTATTAGCTATGGTGGAGAACCGTTCCTTCCTTTTCTATTAGCTATAGTGGAGAACTGTTCCTTCCTTCCTTCATTCCTTCCTTTTTAGTTATGGTTTAGAACCATTCCTTCCTTCCTTCCTTTAGTTATAGTAGAGAACCATTCCTTTCTTCCCTTTTAGCTATAGTGGAGAATCATTCCTTTCTACCTTTTCTAACAATGGTGGAGAACTATTCCTTTCTTCCTTCTCCTTTAGCTCTGGTGGAGAATCATTCCTTCATGACTTTTCTTTTAGCTATTATGGAAATCCAATCCTTCCTTCCCTTTTCTTTTATCTATAGTGGAGAACCATTCCTTCCTGTCTTCTCTTTTTTTTTGCTATGTTAGAGAACCATTCCTTCCTTCCTGCTTTCTATTTTAGCTATGTTGTAGAACCATTCCCTCCTGATTTCTCTTTTTGCTATGGTGGAGATCCATTCCTTCCTTTCTTTTCTTTTAGCTATGGTGGAAAACCATTCTTTCCTTCCTTCTCTTTTAGCCATAGTGGAGAACCATTCCTTCCTTCCTTTCTCTTTTAGCTATGATAGATATAGTGGAGAACCATTCCTTCCTTTTCTTTTAGCTATGGTAGAGAACCAATCCTTCCTTCTCATTTAGCTATGATGGATAACCAATCCTTCCTTCTCTTTTAGCTATGATGGAGAACCAATCTTTCCTTCTCTTTTAGCTATGGGGAGAACCATTCCTTCTTTCCCCTTTTAGCTATGGTGGATAACTATTCCTTCCTTACTTCCCTCTCTTAGTTGTAGTAGAGAGCCATTCCTTGTTTTAGCTATGTTGGAGAAACATTCCTTCCTTGCCTTTTCTTTTAGCTATGATGGAGAGCCATTGCTTCTGCCTTCTCTTTTAGCTGTGGTGGAGAACCATTCCTTCTTGCCTTCTCTTTTACCTATGATGGAGGACCATTCCTTTCTTCTCTTTTAGCTATGATGGAGAACCATTCCTTCCTGCCTTCTCTTTTTTTGCTATCTTGGAGAACCATTCCTTTCTTCCTTCCTTCTCTTTTAGCTGTGATCGAGAATCATTCCTTTTTTTTTCTCTTTTTAGCTAAATCAGAATCATTCAAAATTAATTCCTTTATTCTTCACTCTTCTGTAATTGTTTCTCTCTTCCAGTTCCACATTTCTTTGTAATCAAAATTTTTTGCAAAGTAATGTTTTTCAGATATTAAACAGTATATATATATATATATATATATATATATATATATATATATATATATATATATATATATATATATATATATATATATATATATATATATATATATATATATATATATATATATATATATATATATATATATATATATATATATATATATATATATATATATATATATATATATATATATATATATATATATATATATATATATATATATATATATATATATATATATTTTTTTTTTTTTTTTTTTTTTTTTATGCCTTCTTGTAATTAACCCAAGAAACTATGTAGGTGGATTTTCTAGGTATTCTGCAAATGTTTTTTCTATATTATCTTTTGTATTATTAATTGGTTCTTCATTACATTTATAATGTTTTGCTTTTTACTACTCAAATATGTCTATAAACTTCCATCTAAGACTTTGAAAGTATTGTGCGTTGATTTGAACATTCATTTCAGAGTAAAATTTTGCCAATATTATCTATGAGTATGTTTAAAATTATAATTTTTTTATAATAATTTTTATCGTCAGAAACTGGTATGACCTTATTCAAGGAAGAGTAATAAGTTCAACAAAGTATTTTGAAATCCCGATCTTTAAACAGTAATTTTTACAGTTTATCTTTTGCAGTTATGCCTGATCCTTTGGAGCATGCCACAGGATTAGAAAGGCAAGAATTATTGGCAAAAGCTGCTGGAAACGAAGTAAGTGTTCAATATTCAGAGGTTTAAAAATTTTTTAAAAATTACTTAATACTTGAGAAACAATCTACTTGAAAAATAAAAATATGTAATTATTATTATTATTATTAATATATTTTATTTTAATTTTTTTTTTAATATGGGTTTTCACTTTTCATTGGGGTATTTTCTTACAATTAGCTATTTGTATAAGTTAATAAAATTGAAAGGAACCAAAATGTAGGTTAATAAATCTAAATTTTATTTTTAATTTTATTTTTGTACAGGTGAATAACAAAAAATTTTGTTTTATTTGTCGTTTATGAATGAATGTTTAGTGAATGTGTATACAGTGTAATTCACTATGGAGCAAATATTTTATTGAATGATATCTAACACAATGATTCTAGTGAATTTGAGTATGTTGAATACAAATTTCAACTCGGTTTGGCTCTATAAGATCCTGATTCTTGTCAACAACCTATTGGTCATTTTCAAGATTTTTCAAGTTTCATGAATAAAAACAGTTCATACCACGGTATAATTACATTATAACTATAGAAATGACTTAAAAATATGTAAATACTTTCACTGTAGCAAAAAATTTCGTTTAAAAAATCTAGCGTATTTGCTTTTTGATGGCAGGTCTGTTTTCAAGCACCAACAGTTATCATGTTGAAATCTCAGCTCCCTTGGTACCGTTCCTACATAATTTTGATGTCTTAGTGGAATCTCTCTTTTTTTTTGTCACTTACATCACCAGGCATTTTTTTTTATGTTCATTCATGACATTCAGCACACACACAAATTAACTATAATTCAGTAGACAAAAAATTGAAGTTCAATTTGTCTTTCACTGTTCGTAAAATCTTGCATTTATCCTCAAGCTTCCTCAGCATTAGAGAATACTTATATTTTAATTTTGTTTCAAAAAAACTGGTTGTTAGACTACAAGTGAAATTGTGGGCATATATAACCTTAAAATATAGTAGTAATAAGAAGAAAAAATTAAGTCAGTCTCACGTGTTAATGGAATTGAAATCAAATCTACATTTGTAAAATTTCAGAACCCTATCCTAAACCAATTCCACACACCTAAAATGAACTTAGAGTTTTATTTTGTAGGATGATAATTAGTAGAGGTTATGTATGTGGACTCTCATGTGTATTATAGATGTAGTAATGTCCATATTAGTTGACCACATACATTGTTTTAATGTTGATTTAATCCTTTCAGGATCCATTCGATATGAAAGTTTACAAGCGCACCAGTGGAGAATTGAGTAACCCAACAGTTATACCTTCATTTTACCAGTCGAGAATTGTTGGTTGCATTTGCCAGGAGGATTCAACTACAATTAATTGGATGTGGTTGACAAAAGGGGAGCCGAAGAGATGTGAATGTGGATACTTCTTCAAATTAGAGGATGCGAAGCCAATGGTTTAACTTTTTAAGCTACATATTTATATTAATCAATGTAATGTAAATAATTTACAAATTCTAGTGTCTATAAATACCTACATTTTTAAAGTTAAGGCATTGATTTATAAAAATCTTTGTAATTTAGGTGAAAATAAAGAGGGAAAATCCCCCCCCCCCATTTTTTTTTTTTTTTTTTTTTTTTGTGCAGAATTTTTTTTCCTAAATGTTTAATTTTTTTTTTGAATCGAGAAATTTGCTTGTACAGGTACATGTGTGGCACAAAAGTAATGTCATTCAATTACTAATAGGGAAGTACACAAATGTAGCGACTTAGACATCTTACCTACATTAAAAAAATTTATAGTAAAACGAATACAGCAGCCTTTTTTGGTTTGAAATTTGCTTCAGTAAATTTATACAACTCTCCTTCCTTACAGTAATTGAACTGTGTTGGTGGTGATGAGTGATTTTTAAAAAGTTCCAGAGAAGCATGCTCAGAGTAAGTATGTATACCAATTTGTTCAACCCTTTCCAAATTTACTGAAGTAGTAAATCTCATTCAAACCAGTAGCTGAAAACCATACCGCAATGTTGTGGTAAATTTTGCCTGTTTCAACCTTTGGAAGAAACTTATAGCTTATCTGGTCCAAATTTTCTCATCTGCGAAATTTTCTTAAAAGAACCAATTAGAGAGAGATTATCCACTTAGGTAATTTCCTATTTAATAATCTGATAACGTTAGATGTTACTCAACTCGAAATTTTTTCAGGAAAGAAAGTAACTTTACAACATTAGTTTTAACAAATATTATTACCTTTACTCTCTGACTGATAAGATCAGGATCATCATTGATCATAACTTGCATTAGGCGAGGTAAATACAATTTTGGATGGGTTGTGAAGCATTCTTTGAATTGATCTAAATACGTTTAAGGTTTCGCCCCGCCCTCCAATAAATTTTCTTGGGTTTAAAAAAAATAACTTACACATAAATAGAACTAGGTATATCTCCCTGGTCTTTGAACTGCTAATTGTGTTGACCAGTTTTTATTTTTTATATATATATATATAATATATATATATATATATATATATAATATATTATATATATATATATATATATATATATATATATTATATATATATATTATATATATATAATATATATATATATATATATATATATATATTATATATATAATATATATATATATATATATTATATATATATATATATAATATATATATATATATATATATATATATATATATATATATATATATATATATATATATATATATATAATATATATATATATATATATATATATATATATATATATATATATATATATATATATATATATATATATATATATATATATATATATATATACATATATATATATATATATATATATATATATATATATATATATACATATATATATATATATATATATATATATATTATATATATATATATATATATTATATATATATATATATAATATATATATATATATATATATATATATATATATATTATATATATATTATATATATATATATATATATATATATATATATATATATATATATATATATATATATATATATATATATATATATATATATATATATATATATATATATATATATATATATATATATATATATATATATATATATATATATATATATATATATATTATATATATATATATATATATATATATATATATATATATATATATATTATATATATATATATATATATATATATATATATATATATATATATAATATATATATATATATATATATATATATATATATATATATATATATATATATATATATATATATATATATATATATATATATATATATATATATATATATATATATATATATATATATATATATATATTTTTTTTTTTTTTTTTTTTTTTTTTATTTATTTTGCTTATTTTACATTGATGAGTTTTGTACTGTATATTGTAAATTTAAAAATATCCGCAAAACTAATAAAAATCCTCGAAATGACAACACTTAACATCTGAATTAAGTTAGTTTTGGTTCTCGTACCCCTATCAAAATGGACAGGGATTCTTTCTCTAACAATCTTGACTACAACTTTTTTCCCTACTAAATGGTGGAGTATATGCTTATATTAACATTAACATTCCTTTGAAATGTTCTCGTAAATCTTGAATCTCCTAAATTCGATGTTTTATGGTTTAAAATCTGTCTTCTTCTTACTACAATTATCTTCTTTTTCTGCTTTTGCTCCCCTAATGGATCAGATTTTCCAGTTCTTTCAACATTTTACTACTACTACTCGCGAGACTTTTACTTCTCATCCAAATGCTGAAGTCCTCTAGGGGATTTCAACGTACACCATACAGAGTGGTTGGGCTCCTCTCATACTAATAAAGGTGGGAAGGAGACCAAATCATTCAACATTCTTAATATTTGGGAACCCACACATTCCAATTCGTCCTAACCGGCTCTTGAATACACTTGATTTATGCTTCACCACTACTACTTCTAGATATAAATACACCATTTTCCCTCCTACTAGTAACTCTGACCATAATCTTATAGCTCTTAGTTATGCTTTTTCTCCAACAGCTCCATCATGCCCTAAACGTACTTTCTGGCACTTTAATTGGGGGGCAAAGTGTCGCTTCTCTGCTAACTACCATTGGAGTGAATCTTGCTTTGTCTCGGGGGACGCTTCGGTCTCTGCTGAAAAGGTAGGGGCTGTAATCGTTGAAGTGATGAAGCAGGTTAATTCCATCTTTAGCTAAATCTTTTCCTCAAAATCCATGGTTTGATGGCAATTGTTCTCTTGTCCTTCGTGAGAGACGATGCTTATCAAGAATGGAAAAACTTCTCCTATCAGTTGCTAAGTTTCATTCAGCTCGGAACCGTTGCAGAGATGTTCTTCGACGGACTAAGCTTCCTTTCATAAAAAGGAAGTGCGCTGACCTCCATTGCTCTCCTACTGATAAAAATTTCTGGCCTCTTGTCAAAAATATCTTTAATAACTTCTGTAAATCTGCCTTTCCTCCTCTTATTCGCTCCAATGGTTCTATAGCCAATACTTCCTATGAAAAGGCTCTAATCATTTTGGTCTCCTTTTTTCATCTAATTCCATCCTGCTCGATTCTGGCATTCCTCCTACTTAGGGACCGACCGGGGCCGGGGCTGCCTGAAATTTTTAAATGGGTCAAAAGCACTGAAATTTTAGGTTAAGAAAATTATATATTAATTGAGGTTTATTTAATTATAAGGAAGGAGTAGAATAGTGAACATTCACTTAAATTAATGATTTATAATGTACTTTCTCTGAATTTTTTTTTCTTATTTACAATAGTGATTCAACAGGTTTACTTAGGCAAGATCATAAGGTAAAGTTTGAAAAAATGTAAGATATAAAATTATCAATATAACCTGTATTTATACATATCAATGCTATTTTATTGGCTGTGTATCAAATTTGTATCATTTAGCTACATTATTTCAAAAAATTATTATTTTGTTTATATTTTCAGTCACTATGGCTAAAAGATCAGCTTCAGCAGCATGGGAGTACTTTACATTGTTTCAGGATAGGCTAGAAATAGATATAAATATAGAAATAGAATAGACATATCCAAGGTTTTGATCCGGTATGGCATGCGTCTCTGCTCTCCAAGCTCCCTTCCCTTTGCTTACTCTTGTCTAGTTTTCTCTCAGATCGTTCTATTTCGGCACTTTTAGATGGAGCGACATCTTCCTCCTTTCCTGTCAATTATTGGTGTTCCTCAGGGTTCTGCATTATCTCCCAACTTTATTCTTACTTTTCATTAACGACCTTTTCAACTGCACTTCTAACTCTGTTCACTCTTATGCTGATGACTCAACTCTACATTCTTCTACTCATTTCAAATCTGCTTCCCTCTTTTGCTTCACGTCTTCAACTTTCCGATTCTTTTCTTGCTGATCTGGATGGGATTTCTCCGAGTCATCATAGCAACCTTGTGAAATTAAACTACATAAAAACTCAACTTCACATCTCCCTCTCAAAAACACTTCCTAACTTTCCTATCCTCTTCGATGGCTCTCCCGTCTCACCTGTAAATAACTAACATTCTTGGTCTTGACATAAACAATAAATTGTCTTGGAAACCACATATCACAATGGTTGTTAAGGAGGCCTCTAAGAAGCTGGAAATACTGTTCAGGTTGCAAGGATTTCTCTCTTCTGAGCAGTTACTATTATTATATAAGGGTCTTATTCACCCTGTTCTCACATTGGGGGGCTCCGGTTCCTCCTCCTCTTCTAGATTGGGTTGTCCACGTTGACGGGTGCCCTGCTTTCGCACGAATTTTGTGTGGAACGTTGGAAACTCCAGGCTTGCCCGTTGTGGTGCCGCCTACTCTCCAGTCACCTGTTCTGTGGAACTCCTTACAATTATCTAATCTTCCTCTCTTCAAGGCTTCTGTCTGAACCCACCTGAGAAGCGAGTTAGATTCGGGGCTAGGTAGGTTTTCTTCCTTTCTCTTTTATATGTCCCCTCCTTAAAAAGGGCTCTGCCTGCGAGTGGTGGTGAATCTGCAAATAATAATAATAATAAAAATACATATTGCTGTCTTTAGATTGACATTTGATTATTGATAAAGTTGAGTAGGGAATTTATTAATAATTGAATCAGATTTGACATATACTTGAAATTTTACTGGTTAAACAGGACTTTTTCTTACGCAGTTTGAGGGTTCTTGCTTTTTTGAGTTGAAAATAGTTTTCCTAGGGTTTTATAGGAAATTTTAATTTTAATACCTTTAACAAAGCTTTATTCAAGTTAAATAATTATCTTGAAAATAGTAAAATAATCCTAAAGTTCTCCTTGATTTTAAATTATTTCTTTTAATTTAATTTTTAGGCTTAATCTTTACCTGGTCAGGATTAATTCTTTGGAGGGCAGTCTCAGAACTGCATGAATACAAAAATCTCTATACTCATTAGACTAAAATCAGATATAGCTAGCGTTTACAAAAGTACTGTCTTTTCACACAAAAATAACGTTTTATTTTAAAGTTTTAAGTGACCAAGCCTATCATCAGACAAGTCTTTAGTGTATACGAATTTTTACAAAAGCTCGCGAATACTAAATTAACCATAATTAGTCTGTTCAAGTAAGCTTATGCATGCATGTACGCTTCATGTTTTAAATACTTTTGAGATTTTCTTTTACAAATTAACAATAATCACTGACAAGGAGGTATTTACAATTAACTGACAGATACAAGTCTGTAGTGGCTGGTTTTTCGATGAGAAAATTTTTTTTTTTTTTTTTAAAGGCAGGGGGTCGATTACAAAATTTTTGTATTATTTCAGATCTCAAATTACCAATAGATTAAAAAAAAAAAAAAAAATTAGTTCGCATTACGGAATTGCCCTGTTCGAGTGTCGGAACAGGGATTTTCTGCGTGGTTTCTACCAAGGATCGAACCACCAGGCCTTCAAGCAATAAGTCAATCACTCTTTCCTTGTGCCACAGTCTTTACGGATATAGTACGAGCCCAGTTGCGATAACTTCTTGTAAACAGAAGTTTTTGAAAGTTATTTATAATGCAAAGGAATGTTCTGTCTTTTTGGCAGAATTTTTATTTTATATGACTAGAAAATCTAAAACGTCTTGCCGCAAATATTAAAAAAAAAATAATAATTGTGAAACGTCTTTTCTACAAACCTTAATGCATGTGTATGCGTTATTTTTTGGTTTGCGCATGAAAAATATATTTTCAAATTCGGGTAAATTCATATCCTCCTACTTGCATAAATATATTAAAAGCTGGGAAAGGTTAAGTACTTGCCTGACTTTCGATATTTGGAAATATCGATATATTAATGCAAATTTTATTAATATTTAGCTTTTATTTTTCATTTATGCCCATTATTATTATTATTTTGTTTTTCTAGCGTACTTAGCTCGACTTATCATAACCTGAACGACCGAAGTTTGCCGTGTGATACAGGCCTAACCGAATAGATGGAAATTTCAAAATATCGATATACAAGGTCAGACAATTTCTCAACCTAAGCCTTAAAAGCTCACAAAATTTAATTTACCACACTTAAAAAGTAAAACCCAAAAATTTGCTGTAAATACATTACTTACGCAAGTAAGAAAAAATCTTTTTGAATACACACAACTAGATTTACTGTAAAGGATTAAAACCGTGTAATAAATTTTTCCCTTTAGACTTGCAGTTAAATATTTAAAGATTTTTTTTATGGGTGTTACGCAGTAAGCAACAGACTTTACTGAATACATTTTTTAATCAAATACTAATTTAAAATTAAAGTCAGATATGCCCCAGTACACGGCATCTGAAAGTGTATTTGTCCAAGGAAGTTAGAAAATAAAGTTGTATTCCAGACTTTACCAGTAGAGCACATGCAATATTTCGAAATAAGGTTAGGTCTGGGGTGGGCCAGAGACTGTGTAGAAAGTCTTTCAATAGAGGTGGTATAAGAGTAGTGTCAGTTGTAATATAGTGACGCAACAGTTCGATGGGCAGAGTTAGTGCGAGCAAATGCCCTAGAATCCAAGCCGTGTTAGTGGAACCAACTCATATGTGCGAGACGAAGGCGTCCCAGAATGCTACTTAGAATATGATTCTTCCAAAAAAGATCACGAAAAATAAACTCCAAAAATATTTATAGCAGATGAAAGTTTGAATAGTGTCTCTTCGAAGGTATCATCGTTGTGTCGAGTAGACAGATTAAGGAACTTATTTTTGAGACATTAAAAATAAGGTTTCTTTGCCCCAAATAGAGATGCGAGAAAGGTCCGAAGTTAGCTGCTGAAAAATTATATTCTCCCTGGAAGGGTTTTCACTGTCAGCGAGATTAGCATATTTCGACGTTCTTAAAAATCCCTCTCAAAGAGTACTCAAAAAAAATCATGTTTTTCGGGTAGTTGATTTCAGTGTCAGTTCTTTAGTTTTATTTAAACTCCCAAGTAGGGTTCCCTTTCAGTAGGACTTGCACTTTCTCCATCTAACATCTAAACACTATCAAAGAACTCTCTAGATCATGCTTCTCGGAACTGTGGTTTCCCATACTTGTTATAAGCAATAAGTAATAATTATAGGGCCAGGTTGTTAGTCCTGTCCACCTTACTTCTGATTCTCCTCGCATGAACCAACCCTGTCGCTTAATTCAAACTCTTCTCTGAGAATATTAATTATTTAAGATATTAGGTAAATGTTTTCACATATACTGCAACGTAAAATACTGATACCAAAATTCATTGTGTCGAGTCATATTTTAAATGAGAATGCCTAATCCAGTAGTGAGCCAGTGTGTTGTTACTAGGCGAGGCCCCTTTGTTAGGACAGTTGGTCAATTTAGTCCTATAGAATTAGGATAATACCTTTGCCATATTAAGAAGCACGTAACTGTATACAAGAAGTCACAAATGTCATGCTACTCTTGAAGTAAATAGGCATCAAAAGCTCTGATAAAATAACAGATTTGATGATAAAAGTTTCTTTCAGAAATACTAATAAATTTTAGAATTGCCATAAATTGCAATACAAATTCCCGTATTAACGTCGAGAACATACAAATTTTCTTTAATCTGGTGTACATGTACACCGTTATTACAATCACAAGAACAAAAATTGAATACAAAGGAAAGCAAGGTCCTCCATTTGAAGCACCCCAAGATTGTGTGTGAATTTGAAAAGTTCCTCGAGAAAATCATAAGCATTATATCTGACGAAATAGGACTTTCTTTTTTTGGTGAAATTTATAACTATATATAGTTATTATATCTTATATATAGTTTATTTCGCAGAAAACTGAAATCAACTAGTATTAGCTTTAAAAAAATTAGTAATAATAATTTTAACTAGTTTGAATTTTACAAGTAAATTAGAAAGACATCTGAAAAATAAATATTTCAATTAAATTAGGTGCATTTTATGAAATGAATGGGTAATATGCCGACATCCGAGATGTCTCTAAATACTCCTGTTAAAGCTTATTACTTTCCACATTGTAAGCATCAAAGAAATTTGCCGAAAATCAGTGGCTAAATAAAATAAATTAAATAATATATAGCCCAAATTTAAGATTTCTTTTCTACAATGTTTTTAATTTTGTGAGAAAAAAAAAAATGTGATAAAAGTTTTCTTTTAAATACCATTTAAAGAAAATTCCGAATAGTAGGTCAAATTTTCCTCCTTGGTACAATTTAGGTATATAGAGAACTGCAATTTCATCCGTTCTGTTAAACCTCGCCACCCCCCCTTTAAAAAAAAAAAAATTACAACTACATTATTATTAATTCATTAATATCAAATAAACTTTCGTTACAAAAGGTACGAAGAACTCGTATTTTTTGACTTCTTTACCAATGTCTGTACAATGATGTTAGAAATCATGTAGGTTTTGAACATTATAATATTAATATATATATATATATATATATATTATATATATATATATATATATATATATATATATATATATATATATATATATATATATATATATATATATATATATATATATATATATATATAATATATATATATATATATATATATATATATATATAAAATCCTGAATTTTGACATAAGGAAGCATAGCAGTAGATGAAAACCTGCAAGAGAGATGTAAAGAGAGAGAGTCACACAAACACAGGTATTCTCTGATAAAGAATCTAAAGACGTGTTATAAAAAAGGGGAAAGAAAAAGAAAAGAGTAGATATGTCAAGTCTTTATATGTTGGCAACCAAGCACCTCTACAATGGAATACAAACAAGTCAAAAAGAGGAAATTATGCGACAACTAATCAGCCTAAAAAATAGCAGCAAGAGTCACTAAAAATCCTCACAATACAATACACAAAGAAAAATAATAATAGTAGTAGTAATAATAATAATAATAATAATGTGGATTATAGTAGAAATGAACGAGGAGGCAGGAATAATAATAATAATAGTAGTAGTATAGTGGTTATAGTAGTAAGGTTATACAGCTTTACACTTAAAGATTAAGATACACTTATTATACAGTTAATATATTTAGAGATAATACTAAGCCTAAAAACTAAAATTAAACCATATTTTCTAAAATAGAAAAATGTAAAATTATCTTTTGCTTCATTAAAAAAAAAAAAAGAAAGGAAAAAAAAAAAATCACCGCTTTAAAAAATCAAAACAAAACTTTTTCCAAGCAAACTCGATATAATGAGTTAATAATAGTAGTAGTAGCAGTAATAATAATAATAATAATTAGTAATAATAATAATAATAGATTTCATTTTTAAGTTAGAAGTTTGAGAAGTGTACTCATTTTCTGGTAGAGGAGAGAGACAGAGAGAGAAACTGTTCCTTAGTTCAAGAGAGAAGATAAAGAAAGGTGCTGGCAGTTTTTTTTTCTTTTTTAAATTAATAATAATTTTCAATAATAATAATCTTCAATTTACTCTAGCGAATAAAATTACACGGGAGAAAATTGGTTTCCAATATTACAGACTAAGATACATTTTAAGTTTCTAATTAAGCACAGGATTATCTCCTCTATTTACCTTAATTATCGAAAGCATATTTTGTTTGCTTTATATATTTTCAACTTCGACTCAAAGACTAAAATACTTTTTAGTTTAGATAAAAGCGCGCCTATAATATAATGCTACGTAACTTACTCCAAATCTAGGACACAGATATGCAATACTATCGAAATACAGAATTTATTACAAAATGATATTTAAACACATTACTTTTAAAATTCTTATTTGGCCTAGAAAAAAAAAAGAAAAAAAAAAAAAAAAGAGAAAGATGTGGCAATGCTTATTAGATCCACTCAACACTGACATTGAGATGTTCATTAGTATTTCTACCAAGATAAATCTAAAACTGGGTCTAAAGGGTACCATATTTAGACACAAAATACAATAATAAAGTTAATATGAGAATTTTAAAAAACGCTTTTTCCAAAACATGAAATTCATTTACATTAAACAATTAGATTAAAAAATAATATTTTTTATACACTAAAAAAGGTTTAATTTGAAGGGTTACAAAGTTACCAAATAGAAGAAACGTGCCTTTCATTTATAGTGCGTCACTCTCTCCTTTCCATTTGAATTTGAAATGAGGCAAAAAATTTGAGGAAACTTTTTAAGCACTTCTCACACTCACGCAACATCATTCATAAACCAAGTTGCATTTAACAACAATTTCAAATTCTTAATAAAACTCTCTAATAATGCCGCAAAAATGAATAACTAAGAAAAATAAACCCTTCAAATTTTTGTTAAAACAAAGCATTTTCAAAATACTTTAAATCAAAATCTTACTAAAATTACATTGTTCACACGAAGTAAATAGCAACAGTAATTATAGCAGTAATAATAATAATAGTAATAGTAGTAGTATTAATCGTTAACGCTACTTTGCTCCCTCCAAATATATAATAAAAAAAAAGTTGAGGCACAGAAATAATAGGCCTTTATTCTCAAGTGTTTCTAAGAGATTGCAGGGCAGATAGGGTTAAGATAAAAATTACCTATTTTAAGGGCACAAGGTCCATTTAAAAAATATATAACCATTTACAAACCGCAAAATACACATGCCAGGTTCCATAACAGTACCATACAGACTCCTTTTACATGGACCAATATATATATATATATATATATATATATATATATATATATATATATATATATATATATATATATATATATATATATATATATATATATATATATATATATATATATATATATGGTGAAAGGGTTCACAGCTACAATAAAATGAGGTTATTTTTATCAACATGAAGATGAAAAGAACTTTGTGAGCACCAAGGAAGTTGAAGTTCAGGTCAAAATTAAGAGAACAAAACGAGGAATGATGGAGATAAAAAAAATTCTTTTAAAAGAAAAATTTTTAAAATATTTCTTCATGGATGATTTAAAATCTGTTCTTTCGCTTCTCCATTGTGCCACATTGTGAATATCACATAGCAAGGCACCACAGTTGTACAAAAATAGCATCTGAAACTCGTGATATGTGCACTATCTTATTTGTATGTTCTTTAATTTAAAAAAAAAAAAAAAAAAAAATAGAAAGGATGGGGAAAGTTTAAACAATAATAATAATAAAATAAAAAACAGCATTGTACAAACTCCCTTCCAGCTTAAGATAATGAAGTTTACTAGAGCTAATTTAGTTCTTAAATTCAGATTGTCTCGTCGCAAATGCGTGGCAAAAAGAACACCACCAACTTTGTTTGATACAAAGGGTGTCAGAAAGCGCAGCTTTACATAACAACCTAGATTAAAGCTTTGTTAAATACTGTGTAAATATATTTATACATATAATCTATATTGTAAAGTTAAATCTACATAATAACCTTTATTAGCTTGGAATAAATACTCAAGACTTGTGATTACTTAACAGCCGCAAAGCTTTCTGACAACCTCAGGAAAACTACAACTTCCAAGGTGCTTTTACTTTTAATATATTTAAACGTCTTAAAAATCTTTTGTGCTTAATATGTAAAGGTTTGTTAATGGAATTTGGCTTCAAATATTATATATAAATATATATATATACCCAATGAGCTATCTACGACACAATGAACAATGACTGACATTTATAAGAATGCCCTTGACCTAGGCGAGTCATGATTATGAACATGACAAATAACCTCTTAAACCAACTGTCAGTGTATTATTACAAATACAACCATCAATTTCTCATCTACAAATGCTCAATCTGAGACCTAGAGTCGATACACACACACACACACACTAAATAGGCCTAGCCCATAAACATTTCAAGCTCGGTATTGAAAATGGGTAAAATGATGTAAAACCGTACAGAAAGAAATGGTTAAAGAGAGCAAGAAACACTATCAGGTACAAATATATATATTTCAAATTAGTGAAAAAGATCATGGGAGGGGATTGGGAAGTAAAAATAACTAAGGAGACTTCTCTGAAGTGGTTTTATTTAAAGAACTTACATTATTAATCGCAAAAACCAATCAGTCACTTACTGAGCTTCTCTCTCTTTACCCAAAGCTTAAACTGTACGCACCAAGCACATGGAATAATCATTGTGGTCGAGTTAAGATGGAATGATTAAGAATATTAAAATCCATTTACCAACATTCACACAACAATATATATATATATATATATATATATATATATATATATATATATATATATATATATATATATATATATATATATATATATATATATATATATATATATATATATATATATATATATATATATATATATATATATATATATATATATATATATATATAGTGAATGAACTTTTACCGAATACAAATGCATTATAAAGTTTTATTATTAGTATTAAGTTTGAATAAATTTGTCATTTCATTAATATGTTTTTTGGTCTCCTCCTTTAACCTCTCTCTCTTTCTCTCTCTACAAATATACTTTAAAAACTACGACTACTTCTAACATCTTACAAAAAATTTAAAATAAACCTATCATAAATAATAATAATAATAATAATAATAATGCTAGATGAGCAGCATTATTATTGTATTTGAGTTTAATTATATATTATTATTTATTATATATATATATATATATATATATATATATATATATATATATATATATATATATATATATATATATATATATATATATATATATATATATATATATATATATATATATATATATATATATATATATATGAGAGAGCCTGAGGAACTATAACGTTACGAAGCCTAGAATTTCTTTAACATTTTTTTAGGCTCATCATATTAAATAATACCTTAAATAAATAAAAAAAAATATTAATAAAAAAGGAGAGGAAAAGTAACGAAAATTCGCGCCCATTGTTACCGAATCTTCAATCAAAATATTTCACACTTAATTTTCACTTACAAATTCGTCAGATATAATAATAATATAATAAAAAAAATAATAATTTTTAAAAATTCCTTAATAATTATTATTATCAAATTATATTTGCAGGTTCCTGCCTCCTTACAAAGTACAACATTCTATCTTTTCTTTTTTTTTTTTTTTTTTTTTCTTTTTTTGTGGGCTAATATTCCTAAATAATAATTTTTAAGATAAAAAATGCAACACTGTCCACTAAGATCAAAAATGTAACAGGTCGTATGCACGAGGATCAACCACAGTTTATTTTTTTTTTTTTTTTGTAATTTCACGCAAAATGAGTTGAAGATTAACAACTCTTCTGCCCTCCTTCGCCTGTCTTTAAGAGCTGGACGACAGACGACTCGCCTCCGCTTAGATGGTGCTCTTACTAAAACTAACTCGGAGATGTGACGCGTCAGCCAGTTGATAGTTGTGCATTTTCTGTAAAATAAAATATTTTTTAAAAAACTTTGAAACTGACAGATTTTAAGGATATTAACTAAAAAGGTTTTTAAAAATCTCATTAAACAAGCAAAATATGAACTATATTTGGAGAAGGAGAAATTCTAGAATATGAATCGCAAACACATTCATAGCAAAAGAAATTTAAATTCAAAACTATATATATATATATATATATATATATATATATATATATATATATATATATATATATATATATATATATATATATATATATATATATATATATATATATATATATATATATATATATATATATATATATATATATATATATAATTTTGTCTTATATTTAAAATTATCTATTCAATGAAGAAATTGTTGTTTATCTCTTCCTATGAAGCCCGAGAATAGAATATCATTATACTCATTTTTTCAGTGGTAGGGCAAAGTAGTTGCTTGAAAAAAAAGAACAAGAAAAATAAGAAATACAGGTCTGCAAAGGAAGAAAAATGTCTACCAACTGTATGGAAAGAAGAGAACTCCAAGTAGAAGAGGATTCAAAGCAGTGTATGTATCTTTCAAGAATAAAAAGGAGAGATTAGAAAAGAAAGATTCAATCTGCTTTGGAGAGCTCTACGCTGGTCAATCTAGAGGTTGATGAGTGGAAAATGTGGAAGCAGACTTTGAGTGTAGATTTGGCAGTGGCATGCTCAATCAATCAATCAAGAAGTTTATATATATATATATATATATATATATATATATATATATATATATATATATATATATATATATATATATATATATATATATATATATATATATATATATATATATATATATATATATATATATATATATATATATATATATATAACTGGCTGGGGGGAGTTAGTGTGTGATGGCAGACTTCGAGTGAATAGTCGGCAGTGGTTGGCTCTACTGCAGTTAATATAGAGGTGGCCGATTTAGAGGGTGAAAAGAAGGAAAAGTAAGCATAAGCGAAGGCAGACATGGAAGTAAACTAGTGTGGGAAGGATTATTAACTGGTAGCAGATTCATGGGAAGCAAAGGAGTATACAGAGGTAGTGGATTCGGAGGAGATTAAAAAATAGAAATACAAAAAACAGAAAGAACTGTAAGAAGAGAGGCATAAGATTGTTTAATATCTGAAGAAGTTACTTTGCAAGAAGACTTATTTTACAGAGAGAAGTCAATTTACAAGAGGATTTTGTATACAAAGAAGAGTGGAACCGAAATTGAAAGAAACATCTAATGAAGTTGATATTAAAAGAAAAAATCGAGAACAACGGTGTGTGTGTGAATATATATATATATATATATATATATATATATATATATATATATATATATATATATATATATATATATATATATATATATATATATATATATATATATATATATATATATATATATATATATATATATATATATATATATATATATATATATATATATATATATATATATATATATATATATATATATATATATACACACACACACACAAGGAATACTGGTTGCTGGTTATGGAACCCCAAATCAACTTCCAAAGTGACTAGACCATGAAATTTAATCTTTGACTTTAGGTTGCATATGAAATTGCCATTTCTTGAAGAAAAATGAAAATGAAAAATCGCTGTATGTTGTAACCTTAATGCTGTAAAGTACAAAATATGAATAAATCTAATTCAAAAAGTAATCTAATCCATGATCTCGGGTTACAATTTTAGTCAGAGTAAAAAAAGGGACATTATTATAAGGTTCACTTTATTTATTCTTTCAAATAATTTTTGAGAACCTTTAACAAAGAATTTACATCTTCGTTACTTATTAAAATGGGATCTAGGAAAAAAAAAAGTTAATGTAAAGTGCCTTGACATATGTTAATTTCAAAGAATCAGAAATGACGTTTTACTTATAAATTGGTAAGGATCTTTTATCGTCCTGATCCCATTACACAAATATCCCAACAAAGAAAAAATTTACAGAAAAACATTAAAACCAATCCAGGAACCTTAAAACGTCAACCAGACGACTTATTAAAATTAACTAACAAAATACCTTCTAGGAACATATTCAGAAAAGGAAAGAGCACTATACATATATATATATATATATATATATATATATATATATATATATATATATATATATATATATATATATATATATATATATATATATATATATATATATATATATATATATATATATATATATATATATATATATATATATATATATATATATATATATATATATATATATATATATATATATATATATATATATATATATATATATATAAATAATAAATATATATAATATATATATATATATATATATATATATATATATATATATATATATATATATATATAATATATATATATATTATATAACTTACAATCAAAGCTGAAACTGCTTCTTCAACAGATGAAAGCTGGATAAGAGCCATTTTGCGATCTTTGCTATAAAATAAAAAAAATTAAAAAAAGAATTAATAATATATATATATAATATATATATATATATATATATATATATATATATATATATATATATATATATATATATATATATATATATATATATATATATATATATAAATATATATATATATATATATATATATAAATATATATATATAATATATAATTAAAAAAAATAAAAAATTTCCCCCCCCCCCCAAGAATATTTTAACATATTAGAAGCAAAGAATGAAAAATAACTAATCCTTTTTTGAAATATATAATATTAACCCTCAATTACATTAAACTCTATATAAAGAAAGTATTTCAAATAGTCCTTATCAAAATCAATCAATTACTTACGGGAAAAATTTAAATGCTTTCACAGTGCAACCTGCGCCTTCAAACGCTTCTTGAATTTGATCTTCATCAACTGTTGAAGGAATATTAGATAAATGAAGAGTGGAACTTGGAGGGTATATATTCTGATAGTTCTTTGAACCAGGTTTTTTGAATCTATGAAGTGGAGAGTTACTGTAATCTTTGGTTAGGCCAGCATCAGGTTGTCCTTCTTTAGGTAGTTGAACAGTATGATGTTTGCTTAATGCAACACGGATTTGCTTTCCCCATAGCATTATTTTATCCAAATGAGAGAGAGCTACAAATTGAAAAAAATCATTTCAATTACTTTCTTTAAATATCTAAATTTTATTTTATCATAGTGATAAATGGTGATGTACCAAGAATCTCCATCATCATCATCATCATTATACTCACCCAACTGTGCTTGATGGGATTCTGACATCTGTATGAGGGCATTGTCCTTTTTGTTATACAAAATTTTCACCCTTTGCACATCCCCATACACACCTGTAGAAATGAAGATAATAAGGAAATATTGTTCATGAAATATTTAGGTAGTAGTAGTATAGGGGCGTGCAAAATTACTTTAAAAAAAAAAAATGTATATAGTACGATAAAATCAAATAAAATAAAACCTAGAGTCTCACTGGCTTTTAAGGTTGTATGAGCCTTTTTATGCCTTAACTATGTACATTTTAATAAACAAATAGTAATATAAGCATGCATTTTTGCGCCCAATATTCACATACAACTACATTTAAACGAAAAAAATTACTAAAAATTTATTGAGTTTGATACCAAACACTGTTCTGGGATAGTTGTAAGTAATTTCATATGCATATCTAAAAACTGTCCTAGCTGTATGGAAGTGAAGAATTTAAGAGTAATTTTAACAATAAAAAAAATAAAATTAGAAAACTGTGAACAGTACAACACAAAAGTGCTGCACGTGCAAATTATTATTATTAGTGACGTACCGAAGAGGGTAAAGAGAGCGTCAGGCGTTACCATCTACAGTAGAGAAGAGTTCGCAGTAGAAGAGGGGGCCAGTCCAGCAAGAAAGATGGAGTCCAGGGGGGCGGGCACCACAGCAAGAGAAAAACATAAAAAAAAAAAATATATACATCACATTAGAGACACAATCCCAACAAGGCCTTCTTGCCAATTTGTTTTGGACTCTGTGTCAACAGCAGCAGTAATAGTAATAGTGGTAAATAGCAGCAAAAATAAAATAAAAATAAAATAAAATAAAAAATAAAAATAAGTCACAGTAAATAGTAAAGTTTCAAAGGAACAGTAGACAGCTTTTGAGTTTACTCAGTACTATTTAAAATTTCTTCAGTGATAAAATAAATCAAGATTCTAGTCAAATTTAAAACCTTTCTAAAAATTTTTTTTTTCAAAATAAACTTGTAACTAACTTAGGATCATATGCAACTTAAGGAATCTAAAATTAAATAAAAAAAAAAAAAAAAAAAAAAAAAAACAAAAAAAAAATACACTATATATATATATATATATATATATATATATATATATATATATATATATATATATATATATATATATATATATATATATATATATATATATATATATATATATATATATATATATATATATATATATATATATATATATATATATGAGAGCGGGCTGAAAAATAACGCTTATCGATGCATTGCTAAGCAGCGGAAACAGGTATAACCAAGTTCAAACCTGAATTTTGAAAGACTGAAGCTTGTAGAATAGATTTGGCACGCGAATGGTATATTTGGTTTTATTGTTGTGGCACTGATGGCAAAATGAATGATAATACTGATACATTGTAGAAGCAACGTACAGTGATTGTTATTTGTGCATGCCGAAAGTGTCCAGAATGCTGCTAAAATTCTTCGTAGTTTGCTACAAATGTATGGAATGAACACTATGGATGTTAACAACGTTCGTCGACGGGTAAGTAAACAACTCTTTCCAATAATGATGAAATGTTGATTCATGATGTTGACTAATATCATACTCGCATTGATGACAATATTCGGGGAAATCGAAGAATTAAATATTCTGAAATTGCTCCCATGCTTGCAATTTCGAAAATGTTTAAGAAATAATTGCAGATTTAAAGTATCGAAAAATAAGTCAGCTGACAGAAGATCTGATTAAACTACGAATATTTCAAATGAAATTCTAATACTTTATCATCGAGATGATCAATTTCTTCAACAGACTGTAACGGGAAACGAAACATGGGTCCACCACTACGATCCAGAAGGAAAATGAGCCTCTGTGGAATTCAGACACACAAACTCCTTTGGCGTACGAAAGTTTACAACCAAGCTCACCTGGAGTACGAAAGTTTAAGACTTAACCCTCTGTTCGTAAACTCATGCTGACAGCATTCTGAAGATGTGGAGGGCCTCGTCTATTCGGAATTGAAGGGCACAACTGTAAACTTCCGATCGTTAATGTGAAACTCTTCAGAAATTAACGAGCCGCATCCGTTAAATAAAACCAAACCAAATGTCCGTTTTCATACAGCATCATGTCAACGCTCGACCACATTGCAGTACTCAGAAGCTTCAATTGATCACCCATCTTACAGTCCTGATCTGGATCCAGTGATTCACTTATTTCCAAATATGAAGGAGAGTCTCCGGGAAATGTGATTTGGTTCACATGTTGAGGTGAAGAAAGTAGTGGTAAACTGGTTCCGGAAAACAGATCAATACTTTGCTTCAATCAGTTTCGAGAAGTGGGTTCAATGTTTGCAGAAATGTTTTGATGTTCGAGGACATTATGTAGGAAAAAACCTTTTACCTTTTTTTCAGTCTGTTTCATTTCCTTATCTGCAGTATATGAGATTTTATGGCAGAACAGGCGTTACTTTTCAGTCTACTCTCGTGTGTGTATATATTATATATATATATATATATATATATATATATATATATATATATATATATATATATATATATATATATATATATATATATATATATATATATATATATATATATATATATATATATATATATATATATATATATATATATATATATATATATATATATATATATATATATATATATAAAAGGTTTCTGTAGACATACTGGTGGGATAATGTACAACAAACAATTCACTTATTACTTAACACCAACAATTAAACTTTGTAAAATATAAAATTAAACCAAAACAAATTAACGTGCCTCCGTAGCAGAAGTAAGACTTATCTCGTCTCAACATCGGAAGAGGATGGAGGGAGGGAGGGATGTGCGTAATTTTAAAACTAAAAACGCAAGGGAAGAGGGGAATGACTGATAAAGCTAAAATTAACTTGAAATTTAAAAAAAAAAAAAAAAAAAAAAAAAAAATTTTTTTTTTAAAGCAATTATTTTTATAAACCTTTAACGTTATTTTTTAATAGTAATTATGATTACATATAAAATAAACTTCTAAAACACTGTTAAACATTAGTATATATATATATATATATATATATATATATATATATATATATATATATATATATATATATATATATATATATATATATATATATATATATATATATATGAGTTTCAGCTACAGACTAGTCATAGAATTCGTAGGCAAGTAATAATTTAATTAAATAACCGTTTAAATATCGGAGAGGAAGACAATCCTCAATGCTCTCAAATATATTAATCAAAATGTTTTGTCGAGAATTATTAAAAGAGGAAAATTTCTTTTATAACGTGCTGTTATTAATAACGAAAGCACTTTCGATATATGGATGGATAAGAAATGTATTATAAGTTTCCACATAATACGATAAAGGAAGAATACTTAAATTGGGATGGCTAATTCAATTATAATTTCCATTAAAAGACGTCATAATTGACAAATTCGGATCTCTTTACTATGTCAAATGTAATAATAACTTAACCAAAAATCATATCACGACTCTAATGACAAAGATTTAATACAATTATTTATTTGGTGAATGAAGTTTAATGTTTAAACTAATAATTATTATTATAAAAAAATAAAAATCATAATAATAGTTATCAATAATTTATTACAGATCTATTCAATAACGTAGATTTAGAACTGTAAATACGTAGAAAATTGCATATAAATAGCAAAAATTATGTAATTTATTAATTATAAATTTGTAGCATACTGATAATGACTGTTATTTCTACCAAGAGCTAAGACACTGCAGCATGCGATAATCACAAATTTTTTTTTCTATTTACAAATATTTTAATCTACAATGTTGGTCTTTTTATTAACTATATATTGCAATATTTATTATTTCAACAAACAGATGGTTGCTTTGAGAGAAACCAGTATTAAAGCAGTGTACAATAACTTTTACATTTGGGATCCTACTTCTATTTATTTGACCCATATATATATATATATATATATATATATATATATATATATATATATATATATATATATATATATATATATATATATATATATATATATATATATATATATATATATATATATATATATATATATATATATTATGCTATAATTAAAAGTGATAGTGTTATCATTAAAGTTGTTCTATTTAAATTTACTTTTCAAAAAAATAAATTGCTGGAAAAGTAGTTTGTCATCAATGCTCACAATTCCAATTACTCTCTATAGTATTATTATTAATCAATGCATATATATATATATATATATATATATATATATATATATATATATATATATATATATATATATATATATATATATATATATATATATATATATATATATATATATATATATATATATAACCATGCTTATATGGAACAGGAGCCCGGGTTATATAAACAGACTGCTCCAATTTATTTGTTAATAGCAAATGATGATGATAATGAGTGGGTAAATATTAAATACGTGAATAATGTAATCAATGCTACATATATCTAAATAACGACTAATATTCGGATTAATGATAAAAAAAAAAAAAAATCGTTGCACTGTTAATAATGAACCTTTGAAAATAGGAAAAATGTTTTAATATATATATATATATATATATATATATATATATATATATATATATATATATATATATATATATATATATATATATATATATATATATATATATATATATATATATATATATTGTAGGGCGAAACAGACCTCTTCATTGAGATTGGAGACGAGGAGGACGCAATTCAAGGCCGTCTGTCCTGGCATTCGAAGCCCTGTGGCCGCCCCAAGAGCCGCTGCAGTAGGGTTCACACCAGCTAAAGGCATACCAGAGAAGGGCATGCCTGAAAAATAAAATAAAATTAAAAAGGGATTTGTAATCTAAACAATGATCATAAAAAATAATGATGACGATGGCGATGATAAATAAGAATAAAAATTAGGTACAATCTAATTACTTATTATTTATTAAAGAATAACCATCGTTTAATTAAAATAATAATAATAATAATAATAATAATAATAATAATAATAATAATAATAAGAGTGAAAAGTCAAACAGGAGAGAAAGGAAAGTTAGGTTCAGATTAGTGAAAATGAAAAACAAAAATGGGGCAAGGTGAGAGCTTGACAATAAAGCTATGGACTAAACAATATTTCACCTCTGCGCACACACACGCATACACATTTTATGTTTCCAAATAGGTGACATCAAAGACTATTACTAAAAATTTAATACAAAATATGCAGCATGACAAAGTTCATAAAAAAGGGTCACCTAAAATAGACAAAAATTCATCGGTGAAGTAACTTCGTAGGAGAATAACAGGAGAAGAAAAGGATAAAAGAAAAAGAAAGAACAGGGGGGTTGAGGGGGAGAAATAACCATGTTTAACTATTCTTGGACATGTTGGCATTCCACGCAAATGCATTAAAAGCCCTTCCCTGGAGCAGTATCTTTAAAATTTCCACCCACCATTACCTTATTTACAACTGAGCTAAATAAATATAATAAATTTATTGCAAAGCATTCCAATATTCACAACCGAAAACAAAGAAAATTAGTAGTAGTAAAGATTTTTTTTTTTAGTAGATATTAAGAAAGGATGTGAAGGACCACACCACCTACCTGAGGGACCAGAAAGATCTCCATGGCGGTTCGGTAAATTCAAATTAGGAGCTGAAAGAGAGAATAGGTACTGAAACAGAGAGATAGTCACAGTAAGAGCCTAAATTTTAAGGTTTGTAGCAATACACGCCTACATTTAAGGCAAGGGATTGAATTTTTTTCTTTTTCTTTCTTTTTTTTTTTTGTTAAGTTGATGTAGCTGGAGTTATTCTTCAACAATAAAAATGATGATAACGCGTGGTTCTCAATTTTATGCGTATGTATGTATATATTGTGTGTGTGCAATATATATATATATATGTTAAAAAATAAGGATTTTTGAGAAAGATTAAAAAAGAAGTACTACTATTATTCTAAAGTTACTTTTACAGCAGAAAAGTCTGATAGAAAATAGAATTAGAAAAATTAACATTTAAGCAATTTATAATATATATATATATATATATATATATATATATATATATATATATATATATATATATATATATATATATATATATATATATATATATATATATATATCATACTATGCATACGGGAAAAATAAGCAAGGTCTAACTTATTAATGCAAAGTTTTATTAACTTTATAACTGATAAAGGGGAAAAATGTAGAGAAAAAAAAATTACACCATATCGAATAAAAAATATTGATGCTTATAATTTAATGTAAAAAAATTTAATAAAGGTACTCATATATATATATATATATATATATATATATATATATATATATATATATATATATATATATATATATATATATATATATATATATATATATATATATATATATATATATATATATATATATATAAGTAATACTGCGACGGAACTTTCCGAGTAGAAATTACACGAAATTATATAGAAACTAGCATCAAAACTTTGAAGGAACTTCTTTAATTCTAAAAAAAATTTGAATTAAAATCTGACGACGGATTTTGAATTCTTTTCAATTCAAAATGTACAAAGAAAGTATCCACAAAATTGGGTGATAAAAATCATCAGTTTCAATTTTAAGATAAAAATATACCACATGTGAAAATCTATAATTTTTAAGTTCCTATATTTACAATTGTGTGTGTTGCAGTTATTTTTACAAGTCATACTTCGGTTCAGAATTAGGAATATTGTACTTTATTCTAACTGAAACTTCGCATGTCAAAATATAGATACTAATAAAACCTTGAAGTAACTTCCTTTATGCAATACAAAGCAATGAAAAGAAATCTATTAGTAAATCTTTTCAAAAATGTCAAATTAAGGCTTACTTTTTTCTAGTTTATATATATATATATATATATATATATATATATATATATATATATATATATATATATATATATATATATATATATATATATATATATATATATATATATATATATATATATATATATATATATATATATATATATATATATATATATATATATATATATATATATATATATATATATATATATATATATATATATATTATACATTAAAAAATTGATGGATTTTTAATAATAATAATAATAATAATAATAATTATAATAATAAAAATAAAAAAAAAAAAAAAAAAAAAAAAAAAAAAAAAAAAATTTGAAAAAAAAAAAAAAAAAAAAAAAAAAAAAAAAAAAATTCTTTAAAAAAAAAAAAAAAAAAAAAAAAAAAAAAAAAAAAAAAATAATATATAATATATATATATATATATATATATATATATATATATATATATATATATATATATATATATATATATATATATATATATATATATATATATATATAAAAGATTGAAAATAGTTTGGCCTTTGTTATTATTGTTCCATCAGGTTAATGGGTGCAAATCCATACCTCCTCCTCCCATGGGCGAGTTCCCATAGGCAGCTGTTAACGGCGATGACAATCCATGCATTCCAGGGAACGGGGAGGCTAACACACCACCAGGGACACCTACAATATATCAAATAGCACACCCTCAGCAGGCACTTTTACGACACGCACAAGCACCACCAAACACTTCCCTGGCAAACAGCCTCTGACACTTAATCTTTATTGGCCAAATGCCGTTTCAAAATAAAATCAAATCAAATAAAATTTACATACAAAACAAAAAGTGAATTGAATAATAATCAAGCCAATTTATTATGAGCAATGACAACACACTACATCATCATCAACACATGCCCACAAACGTAACCCACCTGAATGAAGTGGGAAGATCAAAAGTGGTGGAGAAAAAGCAGCACCTCGCAAAGATTGAAACAGACAGACAGACAGTCTTTACATGTTAATAAGACCAGTGCAAGAAGCCAGTTAAAAAAAAAAAGGGAAAAAAAAAAAAAAAAAAAAAAAGGAAAAAAAAGAAAACTACGAAAATACAGAAAAGGTGAGAAACTTAGTGGTAGAACATACATTTTAAAAAGGGTTTATTAGTAAGTATTAAAGAAGCGGTAGGTTTTAAGGGCTGTGAGAGTGATGTGTCATTCTCATTTAAAAAAAAAAAAAAAAAAATTAAAACATTTACTTAATCTTTAAACTAAAAAAAAAAAAAAATTTTTTTAAATAAAAAAAATAAACTGTGCACAGGGCGTTTAGCTGGGAAATGATGGTGCTTCGAAGTATGTCAAAATAAATGATTTTAATGATTAATAATATAAAAAGGTGAAAGGGGCATTTCTGACCAATCTCTCTCAATCTTTGTCAAGATTATTAATAAACGAAAATGATTATTATACAATCTTTAATATAATAATAAATACAAAAAAAAATATATATAATCATCAATGAACCATAACAAAATAAAACGAATAAAACATAAGATTTTAATAATTATTTACCTACAAACTAAAAATGACTTTTGAAGAAGATATCAATATATATATATATATATATTAAAATAATCAGTTATATAATGGAGAAATAAAATGATGAGAGGGAAAGGCAAGGCAAGGCAAGACTAGGCAAGAGCGAAAAAGGAACTTTGGTGAGGAAGCCATCCTATTTTATAGTAGTAGTAGTAATAGTAGTGTTAAGTCGTAGTAGTAGTAATAAAACAAAAGGTAGCAGCAAAATATTAATAGGGAGCTTTGTGCTTATTTGCAAATGTAATTTCTATAATAATATGATTTTCCATTTTTTAAAAATCTTTTTAATAGGAATGGTGTAAAAATTAAAAATTTCACTTCATAAGCAAAAATAATAATAATCAATCACGAGAATCAGCAGCTAAGCTGGACACAAGCAGAAAAAAAATCTAACCAAACGATTACGAGTATGGGGAGAGGGAGGGTTATAAGGAGGGTGGGGAAATTCAACTCCTCACATATATATATATATATATATATATATATATATATATATATATATATATATATATATATATATATATATATATATATATATATATATATATATATATATATATATATATATATATATATATATATATATATATATATATATATATATATATATATAAAGAGGAGTAGACAATTTGCAGTATATTTAATACTTCCTCCCTTTTAATAAAAAGAAAAGGGAAAATGGGACATTAAGAAGTACTTACCACCAATGGCTAAAGCAGAATCCAAAGCTGGGTCGCCTGTAGGCAAGCTTGGGTTGGTGTAATCTCTGGATTTGTCATTATTGTACTTCACATTCAGATTTGTTAATTTACTGTACTCTATGCGAAGAGTACAACAAGCATTGTAAATATTTTGCCCATCCAAAGTCATCTTGGCAGCTTGCGCAGCAACCACATCCGGATACTGAATTAGAGCTTGGAATGTATCTAAAATAATATAATATAATATAATATAATATAATATAATTATATATATATATATATATATATATATATATATATATATATATATATATATATATATATATATATATATATATATATATATATATATATATATATATATATATATATATATATATATATATATATATATATATATATATCAAAAAACAGGATTGCGAACAAATGCGTAGAAAGGCATACTTGAGAATTCTTAACAGTTAACATTTATTAATTATTAACAAAACGAAGTATATTGTTACTATTTAAAGGTAACAAAATTAACACGCTAGTTTGACGTTTCGGGACAGCTAAGCCCATTTTCAACAATAACATGTGAGCAGGAAATAAAATAGGCATATAGTTTTCAATTATGAGGTAAATGTTAAAGTAAAATGAAAATAGTTATAAATATAATATAATAAAGTGCATATATAATGCACTAAGAATAAATGGATTTATATTAAACACAAACAGCAGTAACTACAGTGATACACTAAGTTGAAAGACAGATAATTGAAAAATAAATATGAATAGAAATGTGTAGCTCAAGGTGAAAATACCACCAAGAGGAACAGATGTTATAGCTCTATGTAAATATCCAATGATGTTTGTGTGTTTGAATGTGTAAGAGATGGGGCTGAGGAAATTTAGGCCAAGGAGGGAAGTAGTTGGTTTTCGAAATATTGATGTTGTGAAGCCATTTGATGAGCGAGTTACCATGATGTCAAAAAAGGGGAGGGATCTGTTGTTCATCTTCACGGGAGAATTTAATATTAGGATGTTTACGATTAATATAATGAAGAGAAAAAAAAGGTCTAACTGCTCTTTATTATTAAAGATTAAAAAACAATCGTCGCTGTAACATTTATAGATTAGAGGTAGTAAGAATTGGTGGCAGTGGTTAAGCCATGAAGATTCATGGTTACAGAGGAAGATATTGGCAAAAGTAGGACCAAGGGATGAGCCTATAGGAATACCATCTATTTGTTGGTAATAATTGTTATTGAAGATAAATATGGTATCATTGACGGAGAGATACAAGTTGTTTAAATAATTGGAGAGGTAGGTTTAAGTGGTTATGTATTTTGGAGTTAAGGATAATGTCGTTAGTTTCTGCAATAGGAATATTAACGAAGAGGTCATTGACGTCAAAACTAGTCAAATAACAATCGGAAAGGTGACGGGATTGAATGTATTTAGCAAAAGTGAAGGAGTCCTGGAGGGTATACGAGTTTTTGGTTAGGGGTGCGAAGTAGGGGATTAAAAATTCACAAAGGTTGTAAAAGGGGGGGGGGGGTGTATAGATGAGGATAGGGCGGAGGGGGATATTAAGTTTGTGTTTTGGGTTTGCCGTACATAATGCCTGGTGATAAGCCGGATGTAGAAAGTTGAGTGTAATGGCTGAGTAGAAAGATTTTGTTTTTGTAATTTTCGGAGGAAGTTATTAATTTTATCTTCAATTTTGATATGGGGGAAAATGTTATTAGTAATGATCTGTCGGAATTTAGGATGTATCTGCAAGTATTAGGGACATTTTGTTAATAAAAGTTGTTTTGACTAGAATAGTGACACCTAGTCCTTTATTGGGGGACATATGACAATTGTTGGGTCAGTTTTTAATGTTTTAAGGACAGGGGGTACGTCTTTCTGCACTAAATTCCCTTGCACCCAAACACTCCTCCATTCGTGAACACACACAAAAATATAGTCATCCTTTTCGTTTTAATATCTGCACCCTCTGAATCTGATCGGAAAATCCTCAAATCACTTTACAATTAAAGAACTTCAACCCCAACTTAACACAACTTTTTCCTCCATCCCTCTCATAATCTCATGACTCCTTCGTCCTTTTGTTAGCTGCTTGCTTATCCACCCACTTCACCTTCTATACACTTTCTTGTATCTTAGATTCCTTCATACCCATACCCTATCCTACTACATCATTCATCCAACCAACTAAATCATAATCTACTCATTTATTATTCCATTATCTGTCTTTCAACTTTGTTGTATCACTGTACTTACTGCTGTTTGTGTCTAATATAAATCCGTTTATTCTTAATGTAATATTTGTGTTTAATTATATTATATTTATAACCATCATCATTTTACTTTAACATTTATATCATAATTGATAACTATGTCGTTTATTTTCTGCTCACTGATATTATTGTTGAAAATGGGCATTACTCTCCCGAAACGTCAAACTAACTTATTAATTTTGTTACTTTTCAATAGTAACAATATACTTGGTTTTGTTAATAAATGTTAACTGTACAGAATTCTCAAGTTTGTCTTTCTACGAATTGTTCGCAACCCTGTTTTTGCTAAAAAAAAAAATAAAAAAAAAAATAATAATAAAAATATATATATATATATATATATATATATATATATATATATATATATATATATATATATATATATATATATATATATATATATATATATATATATATATATATATATATATATATATATATATATATATATATATATATATATATATATATATATATTCTGTATATTGTTTGGTTGTTACAATACATATTAGCGTCTGTGACTAAGAAATAAGGAGAGAGAGAGATGCTAAGACATATGAAAGCAAAAGGATTGTTCATCATATTCAATGAATAAACTTCGTTAGAATTGTATTCTAGAAGAATATATAATGAAAAACACAAAGTAAATTTCGAAATTGAGAAAAAAAATAAATTTCCCAGTTGAAGGTCTCTTTTCAGCAACTGTGAAGGACAAGTAGCCTCAGCTGTTATCTTTCTTCCAATGAAGAGCTACATATAATCATTAACTAATGTATAGTTTGGTGGATGTTATTGGAAAAAGAAAAAGAATATACCCAAATAATCTTTTCTCCTTTCAAATTAATCTCCACCCGACAACACGCTTTTGATAATGTTCATAAAGCTTCTGGAAACTGTCAGCGCTGTTATCGTTAGAAATCAATCCTAGAACACCCGTCAAGCGTTCTTGGATGGCCGTCTCATACATTGCATCTTAAAAGTTTGTAAACGGCTCTTCTGGGTCATGGGCAGGTTGGCGAAAGTCAGTTTATCGGTTGCCGCTTGGATTTTGGTATCGAACTAGTAGCTCCTGGTCTCATCCTGTGACAATGCTTCGAGGAAAGGATGAATCCTGCTCACACATGGTAATGAATTCTGCTGAGGCCTCCAACCACTAGACTTTCTGTCAACTTGTGCGGTACAAACCGGGAAAAGATCTTTCGCTTATCCAAATCTTCGTGAATAATGGTGTACACCGTGTCCTTGTTAATGCCTATTTCTTATGCTTTCAATAAGAGAGTCAGTTCGTTGTCCTGTACAATTACAACATTACGTGTTTCAATCAGTTTTCAATAATTTGTAGCAAAATATAATGTTCACTCTTTGTTCCAATGCAATGTGACAATGATTGACTGCCACCTGGAAGGCGTATACAATGACGCTCACGGAGTCACGGAAACACGAAAATAAATCTAGCTTCTCGACAATGTTACGTGATAGCATTGCACATGCGCGCGCTTTTGGCTTCGCCCACATTGCGTTAAGGGATTATTTTGAACGAAAATATTTGGGTACATTTTTTATTTTCTTTGTTTTCCAATATCATTCATTCAATATTTTAATATATATATTATATATATATATATATATATATATATTATATATATATATATATATATATATATATATATATATATATATATATATATATATATATATATATATATATATATATATATATATATATATATATATATATATATATATATATATATATATATATATATATATATATATATATATATATGGGTAGCGCAAGAGTATAGAGGTAAAATATTTTAAGTTTCATCCTCTCAAATTGAGGTTTAATGTGATAAATTTTAGCATGATTGAAGAATATTTAATAGAGCTGACACACTGATGAATTCAAGTATATAATTTTTTCACACCACCAATGAGGGAACCATGTGAGGTGCACTCTTTTTAATGTACATCTCCAAAGGGCATAATCCACAATATCTTTATATGTGATTTATTCACATTAACTGAGCGAGGATAATTTAATTATTTTCCAAACTCCTTTTCAGCTGCTCTTTGGCTACTCCTGGAAGAATTTTCTCTGTGTCTTTCTACGACTTGGAGAATGTATTGCATCTGCTCTTCGTTTTTCTTTAGATGATTATTGTAGTTTTGAACTAATGCTAAAGCTCTTTTAGCCCTGTCATTGATAACACTGTCCGATTTCCATTGCTTTCTTGCGGTCGTTTCTGTTGTGACTTTCTCATGGATCTATTTCGAGAAATGACTAGTCTAAATGCATTTTGAAAAAAAAAAAAAAAAAAAAAAAAAAAAAAAAAAAAAAAAAAAAAAAAGCGGGTAGATTCTGTAACGAAGTCCGCCAGTGTTTTATCACGGGTGTAATCTTGGTCATTCAATATATATTGTTTCTCTGGACTGTCTACACCTTTCCTTCTCGGTGTCTTAAAAGCTTAAACCATCTTGTGTTTCATATCAACAGGTACTTCATTATCCGTAAAAGCAAGTGCTACTAGTTTTTCATCTAGGTACCACAAGTGACGTTTAAGTGCTTTACTAGCATCATCACAACATCAAGATCTTGGATATACTTTAAGTCATTTCTAGGAGACAGTTGGGAATATAATACCGTAGAGCAAAGCATGAAAATCTTTTTATTGCAAATTCCTCTTGAGTTGTCATGTTGAACTGTGACTTAAATTAATGAATAGAAGACTCGCGCCATCCACCGTGCCTCATGAAGAGCACAATGTATACGAAAAGAAATCTCTCTCTAAAGGGCGCCTCCTAAAAAAGGAACTGTCATATCCAATAATTCAGGGTAGTCCTCCCGTGGGTAACATTTCTTTAAATGATTGATACAAAACGTCAAGATTTTTTTTTCTTTCCATGACGTTTCTATGTAAACTGTTTAATACTTTAATGTATTACTATTTTTCCAGAACATCTTGAAAAGCTTGAACATAAAATTTGGTCCTGTTGTGACGTCATTGCATTTGTTGAAAGCAGCGTCACAAAAATTTTATTAATGTGACGTTGGTATGCAAAGGCTAATAGACATTTTTAAATTTTGTTCAATAATTTAACATGCACCCATTTTTATTTTATTTTTGGTCCAGTAGTGTCAAAACACATCCCACTTATACTGTCTTCCAAGTTCCAGTCTTTTGCACATTCAACTACGTTTGCAATTTGCTCACCAGTTCCTTTCAAATATTTTGGTACACCCAAAAGCTTTGATTTGCCCTCTTCCACTGACAAAGATAGCTAATCGTTCAACCTTTGTTTAGCTTTTAAATTCTGCAATAATTTACCATCCTAATGAATAGTAAACCCCTGAAAAAAAAAATTTTTTTTTTTGTTTAATATAGTCTGAAATTGCCTTACGAACTGCAGATCTTCGTCGATGCAAGGAGTTCCTACTTATTACTACGTCATCTATATATTTTCCACACGCTGAAGCGGTAGCAGATAACACTTAGATCACTCATTTTCGTTCTATCTAAAGCCACAGCAAAGTCTGGTGTTATAATTTGTTCAAGCTTAATATTTTACCTACTTTGGTCCGGATGGTAAAGGCTGGGGTTTGTCATTACAAGGTGAAAAGATGAATACTTTTTAGCATAACCACCAAAACTTCTTTTTTTGCGATGAATTTCTCATGCCTTCTTGTTCGTCCCTTTTGTTTTGCAACATAATTCTGGTCAATATCACTAATATACCCAACCCTGCATTTTTCCCTTCCAGCATTAAGGAATAATCGATCTTCTTCATTTGACATTATAGTCATTGCATTAGAGTGTGCTATATAAAATAAATCGGCTAAGTTATCTTTAAATTCACTCTAATTATATATCTGAATTTTACTTCTTTTTTATCACAATTTTTTGAAGTAATCTATATTGTCCGTATAGTTTCTGATTCTTGGTTGGAACGTTTCTTATCTCGCATAGGTACTTTAGCCTTGTCCCAAATATCAATATTTCTAAGTAAGCAATATTTGATGCATCTTTCACCGTTTTCTTGTTATTAGTCAGATAAAAAAGGAACGTAATACATCTCCAATTGATGGAAGTCTTGAACTACTGATCATTTCAATCATCTGTCCAATCAATCAACCATGAGCTGTCTTTCTCGTCTTCAGTGGGTGAGACATGTTTAGGGAAATCAAAGAGTCTATGAAGTACTACAAACACAATTGAACAAACAGCGTTTGGTACACAACTGATGAAACTTGAGTTGGCATAGGCAACTTATTGTAGAATCCTGCGCAGTTTCTGTGAGCATTCGACACCATTAAACATTATTCTTTTACTTTCAAATCACAAACTCACACAGAGGATGAGTCTAAATTTTTTTTTTTTTTTTTTTTTTTTTTTTTGGGGGGGGGGGCATATATAAATAAATAATATATAATAAATATAATATAAATAATAAATAAATAAATAAATAAATAAATAAATAAATAATATATATATATATATATATAATATATATATATATATATATATATATATATATATATATATATATATATATATATATATATATATATATATATATATATATATATATATATATATATATATATATATATATATATATATATATATATATATATATATATATATATATATATATATATATATATATATATATATATATATATATATATATATATATATATATATATATATATATATATATATATATATTTATACTTACTATTTTTTGTGAAAGTGACGATTTTCAAAACTTTACCAACACGGGAGAAAATCTATTATAAAAAAAAAAATGAGGGATAATAATAATGATCAATAATAATAATAATAATAATACACTACTTTTCAAATCTTTTATATCCTTGTTTAAGTGTGACAATACAAAGCTAAATATAAAAATATAGACAAAAGAACAGGACATGCAATTTAGCATTAGAAATTTATCCCCAGAGACTGGTGAAAGCTAGTATACTCAAATATAAAAATAGACATTTCATTCAGTTTGGTGGATATTTATCTTCTACAAACAATATTGACATTTTTTTTAACTTTTAAAACGCACCACATTCAATACAAACTTTCATTTGTCATTTACTCTATCTTGGCATTCCTCACTATAAAACAATTTTTGATTTGAGGAAAGGATCCCTCCAAAACCCTCCCATTGACATTCACTTAATCCCAACCACCTTACCAATTCTATAGTATCTCAATTTTAATATTTTTTTTTACTGTATGCTTCATTTCTTATAAGTACTAATCACCATCTGATGACCTCATTTAAAATTAAATCCCCAAAAATATTCGAATCTATATCACTGTCCATAATTATCTTATTTCTCTACAAATAAAAATCACAGAATTTTCAACTCTCATCACCTCATTAAAATAAACAGTTCTTCAAGTACAGTCAATATTTTAACTCATTAGTTTTTAACAATGTTTATTGCAATAGCAGCAGCAATAAAAATACCACTACTCTTAACTAATAATTTTAAAGTTAACTTACCTGATAAAGTACATCGAGAGTGACTGGATAAATCATGTGCTCGACAATAACTCGTAACACTGTGTTTGGTCCCCCTTGAGTGTCTGATTGATTGACCAAAGCCTGCGCCACCTGCAGGGCCGCTTGCGCGCTCGGGTTCTCCAACAACAGATTTAGAAAAAATCATTAAGCTTAATTGCATTGCCAAATAAAAACATTCTGATTTGACCACAAAGGGCCAAGTTAAATAAATATATATATTCATTTAAAAAAAAAATTTATATGAACTAAAAAAAAAAAAAAAAAAAAAAAAAAAAAAAGCCTGATCATATAATAATAATAAATACTTTGAAAAGGCATATCCTACTCTTAAATGGACCACCAGAACTCCACTTACAGCGTTAGAATGAGTCTGGTCAGTTTTGAGTTCTTTATGATTTGAAAACTGTACATACACTGCGCGTCCTCTTAATTGTGCAGCGCAGCTTGTGAAGTACGTCACCATGGCACTGGCACAAGATTCATCAGACATTTCAAGGAAAGCCTAAAGGGGAAAAAAATTCAGAAATTTTATGTGAAACTTTGGAAAAGTAAAGTCAATAATGATAATAATAATAAAGGACCAAATCTCACCTGATTCTTTCCCTTGAGTACCAAGACATTTGTGACTTTTCCGAAAGGAATACCAAGGTGTACAATTTCTGCTTCTGTGACCTCATTCGGAATATTTCTGATGTGAATCACTCTCGAAGGAGTGCCCGGATTTTTGGTTTCGAGCTTCACCTGAAATTGAGACAATCTGAATACATATACATTATAATAATAATAATAATAATATTAATATCGGTAAGGTAATGAACTTGAATGCTTCGAAGGTACAGAAGTAGAAGTGAAAATGAGAAGAAGAAAAAATGCCAAAACTATACCATCAGTAAAAGAGACGTTTCTCAGACGCTGGTTTATTTGCAACGAAATGATTGGGTTTGTCAAAGAAAGCTGTTGCATTTTAGTTCTTGTGAAAGATTACATTTATTATCATGTTTTTTCTTGCAAGATATAAATTATTTTTAAGGTTAGGAATCAAATGGCAAAACTGATAATCACACTGCTATAAGGCTTGCACATCAAATGAAAGAAACTTTTTTCCTTTTATTTTTTTAAATATAAAAAAATGTTTTTCTTTCAGAATAAATGTTGCAAAGAAAGTTTTTTTTTTTTTTCCTTCTCCAAATTTAATTACCAGTTATAAATTTCAGAATTTTTAAACCGGCTATACATATTTTTACACTATATATATATATATATATATATATATATATATATATATATATATATATATATATATATATATATATATATATATATATATATATATATATATATATATATATATATATATATATATATATATATATATATATATATATATATATATATATATATATATTCGGCATTTCGGTGAATCTTTTGCTGTCGCGCTGGACATATCGAAAGCCTTCGATAGAGTCTGGCACAAAGCTTTGATTTCTAAACTTCCCTCTTTCGGTATCTATCCTTCTCTCTGTGATCTTCTCGCTAATTTCCTTTCCGGTCGTTCTATAGCAGCTGTTGTAGACGGCCACCGTTCATCCTTTAAATCTATTAATAGTGGTGTTCCTCAGGTTTCTGTACTATCACCAACACTTTTTCTACTCTTCATTAATGACCTTCTCTCTATCACCTCATCTCCTATCCACTCCTATGCTGATGACTCCACCCTTCATTATTCCTTCCATTTTGAAAAACGTCCCACCCAACAGCAGTTGATAGACTCGAAGGGGTAGCCTTGGAGCAACTAACCTCTGATCTTTCTCGTATTTCAAATTGGGGCAGAGAAAACATGGTTGTTTTCAATGCCTCAAAAACTCAGTTCCTCCATCTCTCCACTCGACACAATCTTCCACACAACTATGATATCTTCTTCGAAAACACACAACTCAAACCTTCATCTGTCCTTAATATTCTCGGTGTTTCTTTTTCTCGTGATCTTTCTTGGAAAGATCACATTACTTCTCTTTCTAAACAAGCTTCTAAGAGGTTGGGTGTTCTGAGGCGCCTTCAGAATTTCTTCACGCCACCCCAGTTGCTTGCTCTTATAGGGGTGTTGTTCGCCCCTGTATGGAGTATGCTTCGCACATCTGGGGTGGTTCCACACATACAGCTCTCCTTAGAGAAGGTGGAGTCTAAAGCATTTCGTCTCATCAACTCTCCTGCTCTTACTAACTCTCTCTCAATCTCTTTCTGCCCGTCGAATTGTTGCGTCACTCTCTCTTTACTATCGCTATTACAACGGACACTGCTCTTCTGAACTCTCTCGTTGCATACCTCCTCCATTGAGAAGAGCTCGTGCGACACGCCTTTCTACACATTCTCATCCTTTCTCTGTCCAACTCTCCGACCCAGACTTAACCGCTATGCTCAATCTTACATATACTCTACTGGTAAAGTCTGGAACACACTCCCTTCATCTGTTTTCCCAACTTCCTTTGACTTGCATACTTTCAAACGCCGTGTATCTGGACATGTCGGCCACCATCGACCATGATAATAGATCTTTCCCAACTCCGGTGGAATTTGGTAGGCCTCTGGCCTTTGCCCACCGGAGGAGATATAAAAAAAAAAAAAAATATATAATATATATATATATATATATATATATATATATATATATATATATATATATATTATATAAATTTAACCTAATAAAACTTTTATTTTAATATATATATATATATATATATATATATATATATATATATATATATATATATATATATATATATATATATATATATATATATATATATATATATATATATATATATATATATATATATATATATATAGCTTTCGTAAAGGGCGCTCTGCTGTGATTTCTTTCCCTTCCCCGATTATCGGCTCATCGGTATTTCGGTGTATCGCTACATATATTGAATGTCTGGCACAAAGCTTTAATTTCAAAACTTCCCTCTTTCGGATTCTCTCTGTAATTTCCTTTATGTTCGTTCTATAGCAGCTGTCGCAGACTGTCATCGTTCTTCCTATAAATCTATTAATAGAGATGTCCTTCATGGATTTGACATATCACCAACTTTTTCTACTTTCTATTACTTTACAACCTACCTACTCCTATGATGATGACTACTCTTTCATTCTGAAAGATGTCCCTCCCCCAACAGCAGTTACTTGATTGGAGGGTGACCTTGGAGCAACTAACCTCTGGTCGTTTTAAATCCTTCAAAATCTCGATTCCTCCATCTTTCTACTCACACAAACTTCTCCACAACTATGAGATCTTTAAAAAAATAAAAACTCAAAACCTTCATCTGTCCTTAATATTCTCGGAGTTTCTTTTTCACATGATCTTTCTTGAAAGGATCACATTCTCTCTTTTTAAACAGGTGTCAAAGGTTGGGTGTTTTGAGAACCCTTCGTGAGTTCTTCACGTAACCCCAGCAGTTGCTTACTCTTTATAGGGGTGTATGGAGTATGCCTCATACATATGGGGTGGTTTCACTCATACAACTCCGTTAAAAAAAAAATTATTTTTTTTTGACATTTGCTTTTCTGAACAATCTCATTGCATGCCTACTCCACTGATAAGGGCTTGTGAGACATACCTTTCTAAACAGTCTTAATCCTTCTCTGTTCAACTCTCTGATCTCAAACGTAACCGCTATGGTAAATCTTATATATACTCTACTTGTAAAGTCTACAACACACTCAATCCGTTTTCTCAACTTCCTTCGACTTACACAATTTCAAACGCTGCGTATCGGGACATATCGGCCTTTAATCGACCATGATAGTTATTCTCCAACTTTGGCAGAAATTGGTAATAATATATATATATATATATATATATATATATATATATATATATATATATATATATATATATATATATATATATATATATATATATATATATATATATATATATATATATATATATATATATGACACAATGTCCGAAATCTTCAATCGAACACATGGGCAAAATTATTCAAAATAAAAAGTAACAAAATTAATTTTAACTTTTAATGCAAATCACAGATACTAACTAACCTTTTTGGCATCGTTATTATCAACGTGATTTTGTGCTGGACTCATGACGGCCCCGTTGCTGACACCTCCAGTTTGAGAAAGTAATTCATCAGAACCTCTCTGCAAAACAAAACAAAAAATATATATATATATATATATATATATATATATATATATATATATATATATATATATATATATATATATATATATATATATATATATATATATATATATATATATATATATATAATATAATAAGGACTAGTTCTAATTACTAGTAATAAGAATATAAATATAATTTTAAGACACGTCTATACTGTGACCAAAAGAATGCACGTGCGAATTTTGAAGAAATAAAATATATAAAAAAATATATATATATATATATATATATATATATATATATATATAATATATATATATATATATATAATATATATATATATATATATATATATATATATATATATATATATATATATTATATATATATATATATATATATAATATTATTTGGCGAAGTATGCGACCGCCTACTTATTAAATTCTACAAATGTTTAAAAATTATTTAAAATTCTTTTCAAGTTCATAATCTACTTAAAGTATTTAAAAAAATTTAAAAATTCATTCTGAACTTTGTCATAATGGTATGCACTCTCGCCGGCGGTGTGGATACGTTTGGCTCTAATGCATTATAATTTTTGAGGTAATTTACTGCTCAATTGAAAAACGACAAGTGCTACTATGTTATCGTTACGTCTTTCTTTTACATGTACATATGCCACTATTGTGGCTCAAAACAGTAGAAAAAAAAGTTCGTGTAATCTGTCATGAGCCCGATCCCCAGTGCGTAATTAGGAGCAACTTTCTAGAGCACTTTACTCCTCCAATAGGGCAAAACTTGCGAGGTGAGACTTCTGTTCTTACAGTTAGAAAATAAAAACGGAGTTAAAGCTTAATGTTAATTTACAGATCCTCAATTTTAAAAAATCTTCTTGAGCATTTGAAGAATGTCAACCCTCAACCTATAAAGATATAGAATTACTGAGGCTTTTTGTTTGCAATTGGAAATTAGTTCTTCAAACGTTCTATCAGAAGGTTCAGTTTCTGATATCTCGCCAATTATATACAATCCTATACATCTACGTCGAATCAGGACATCGGCACTAGATATAATACAGCAATTATAATACAATTGTTATAAATTTTTTTTAAAAAACCAACGGTTTTAGTAGTGTTGTACTATAAGAATCTGGAGATGATTAATGGTGTACAGGAAAATGTGTATAAAATAAATGCAAATGTCATTTATATAAAGAACCGAAGCCTCCAATGGGGGTAGAGGGGGGTTCAAAAACCAAGCATATATATAGGTGAGAGAGAGAGAGAGAGAGAGAGAGAGAGAGAGAGAGAGAGAGAGAGAGAGAGAGAGAGAGAGAGAAGAGAGAGAGAGAGAGAGAGAGAGAGAGAGAGAGAGAGAGAGAGAGAGAGAGAGAGAGAGAGAGAGAGAGAGAGAGAGAGAGAGAGAGAGAGAG
>SEYY01018814.1:90000-92500 GCA_009176605.1 Armadillidium nasatum | reverse complement strand
TTTTTTTAACTCCACTATATCTAGGATTTTGTTTAAACTTTGTATATCTTGTCTATTTAACCTAAAAACAAAGGAAAGATGGTTAAAATAAATTACAACCATCCAGAATTTTAAGGTTTCAAAAATTGAACATTTTTTCATAGGTGATAACTTAGGTCCTATTAGTAATAGAGATGTGAAACAAAATGTGTTTGGTGTAAAAAGGCATGATAAATAAAACTTATCCTAAACGCTTTTTACATATGACTGATATTTTAAACATTAACCAAAATTATAATATTGAGGGGCTGTTCCCCCTTTGATGCCAATTGCTACAAATTTTTTCACTGATGTACAAAACATTCTTTTTCATTTGTGCATAAAAGTATGAAATGAAACATTTGTGAATTTCAGTATTTAAAGGCTAATGTTAACTTTGAATAACATGGACTTAACAAAACATGTTAAAATATTATTTTACATTTATATTAAAAAAAATTTTTTTTTTCCAGATATCTGCTTAAATCAAATATAAATATGTCTGAAAACTATAAAAAATGACGTTGCAATCCCTTTTATGATCATAAGGAGGTCATATTAAAAAGCTTGCATCCCATTTCAATACATTGTTTAGAACACTCGACAGTTTGGACTTCTTACAAATGCATATGTGTGCACTGCAAGAATGAAAAAATATAGTATTGCCAACTTACAAGGAAAAAAGAAAATGATTCATCTGATAAAGAATCAGTAATTGTTTCAGAAGAGAAAAATATCTGATGATGAAGCACCACAAGTACAAAATGTTTTCTGAGCTTCGAGTTACACCAGACAATTTTCGTAAGTACTTATATACTGAAAATAACAAATTAGATTGGGCTGGAAATGAATAAACATCCTTCCACACATACACGTTTTTCTCTAAATTACGTACGAATCACATTTTTGGAAATATGTTAACAATCTCTCTCTCAAAGTCGGTATCTATATAAATCTATGCAAGGATGTTCAGTTGTTGTAAGGTAGAGAAGGGATCTAACTCTTTGAAATACAAGTTCAAATTATGTATTTTCAATATCTATTGATGAAGAAGGACCGTCAAAGTCAAAGAACAGTAAAATGGATAGAAAGAAACAAAAGTTTGCATTCATTAGGGGAATCAATCACACATGTATTTTTTAATATACTTTCATATACTTTTAACTTTTTTTTAAAAAAATCGCCATCACTCACTTTTCAATGAGAGGGCACACACAGGAGGAAGAAAACTCATTCAAACACAGACCTAACGCATATATATATATATATATATATATATATATATATATATATATATATATATATATATATATATATATATATATATATATATATATATATATATATATATATATATATATATATATATATATATATATATATATATCCAGGTAGGCAGATAGTTTGAGTGTTAAAAATAAAGATGGTGTCAAAGAACATTCAAAAACGTCTAATACTAGGAAGAAATCTTCAAAAAATTTAACGCCAGTAGGATTTTCATCCTTTGCTTGTTTGACGCCAAAGTGGTGAGAGAGAGTTGGACAAAAAGACTCCATAAAATCAGACTTTGAACGTTCCACTAGAATCCCAAGCTAATGATATTTGCAGGTGGTGAAAAGAATTTAAAAAACATAACATTGTATAGCATGTCCAGGTATATCAGGTGCCAAAGACTATTTAATTCCTCTAGATGCATTATCTGAATGTGACAGTGGATAATATTGTCACTGGGTAATCACAGACAACTATAGAAATTATTTACTTACTACCACTCTCAAGTTATTTTATATGAAAAAAAATTTGTTAATTTTTCAAGTTACACATTGTCTAATTTTGAGTAAATAAAATTTTTGGTTAAGTTCACCTAAAAAAAAAAATAAGCATTAAATATTAAAATTCACAAGCGTTTCATTTCATACCTTTAGGTACAAATGATAGAGGAACATTTTTAACATTAAAAAATTTGTATCGATATGGCATCAGGAGGGAAACTGGCCTCTCAATATTAAAATTTTTGTTTAACTTTTAAAATATCAGTCACAGGTAAAAAGTGTTTTGAGTAACTTTTATTCATCATGACTTTTTACAACAAGCTCATTTTGTTTCACATCTCTATCACTAATAGGATATAAGTTATGTATGACCTTTAAAAAAAAAAAATTTTTTTTTTTTTGAAAACCAGAAAACCTAAATTTTATGGTAGTTGATTACGTTTCAACCTTCATGAATTCAGTTTTTTAAATAAAAAAAAATTTTTTTTTTATTTTTAGTAGCACTAAATTCTAAAGGTATCATATCGATCGATATCGGGTAAAATCGAAAACTACTAATTTTATTTTATTATTACCGAGTTTCATTCTACACACTTATTTATGTATACTAAAAAAATTAATCTTGCAGCATTCCTACTGCGTATAATAATGTATATACTTTAAAAATCTTGGCAAGAAATCTGTATTAAATATTCATGTCTCCATATAAT
>SEYY01018814.1:72500-85000 GCA_009176605.1 Armadillidium nasatum | reverse complement strand
AGCACAGCACGAGTCGGCGGCGTGCTCACGACTGGCTTCCCCTTCGTCTATTCTAAAGGTAAAAGGGAGGCGGGGTTGGTTGGTTGGTTGGTCGGTCGGTCGGTTTGTTTTCCGATGGCGGCAGAGCAAGCGAGCGGATCCTGCCAAACGCCGCTAGACGATGCTCATTCATCCAATTTTTAAAATAATCCTTTTTCCCTTAGTTTTCCTAGTTTTAATACAAATATTTTCGAAAACGTTTCAAGATAACTATTTTAAAATATTAGAAACTAGTTACAATAAATTTCTTTGATCAAAGAATCTTATGCATGAGTCGTCGAGTAATAATCCTAACCTACCTGAGAAAAGTGCCAAGCTTTCCTCCCTCATTCTCTCCCTCCCCCCCCGATATATATATATATATATATATATATATATATATATATATATATATATATATATATATATATATATATATATATATATATATATATATATATATATATATATATATATATATATATCCTTTTTATGTACACGTGTGTGTGAATGATTTTGAACTGGTAAAATAAGGTTGTAGAAATAAATAAGTATATAACAGTGAATTTTTTCTAAATTACAATAATTTTGAATTAAATAAATTCAATCTTTCTTAAGTGAGAGGAAATGAACACGTTTCTAAATAAATATAGGAAGTAATTTAATTATAGTGAAATGAAACTCAGGTAAATCTCGCTTCAAGGCGAGGGGATTCGGAAGTATGGAGAGAGCGAGGGTCGAAGGGAACCGGAGGGATGGAGAGAAGGGGGTGGGGTGGGGGATGGGCAAAGGGAACGAATACCTCCTTTACCTGGCGCACGCGTAATTCTCACGAGGGGAAGAGGGGCGTGCCGCATCGCACTTCTATTATGTCAGTCAGCTACTCTCTCTCTCTCTCTCTCAGCAGCTTCATCTCCATATCTTTACTAGCTGCTGCAGCGTAAGCACAGACCGACCACGTAAGTCTCAGCAGCAGCAGCAGAAGCACTAACGAGATTGCTGCTCCCTTCTATCAATGTAATTTTTTATTTAATTAATTAAAGAAATTTTTAACAACAAGAGTTCTTTCTTTTCCTAATTCTTAATATTCTATATACGAACGAAAACGTTTTGCTGTCCACCTAAGTCACAATTTTGTTTCTCTCTCTCTCTCTCTATATATATATATATATATATATATATATATATATATATATATATATATATATATATATATATATATATATATATATATATATATATATATATATATATATATATAATATATATATAGGCTCTGGTGCGAAAGAGCCAGGTCTACACATATGGTTCACCTGAGTTGAGGAAAATCAATTTCGTAATCAGGTTAGATGCCAATATGACCAGATTCATGATGTTTGAAAGTGTGTGAGTCAATGAGGTTAGAAAACTAAAAGGAAGGGCTCCCTCCCGACTTTGCCTCTTGTGTACAGGTGAGGAGGAGTGAGTAGTGATTAATTTAGGTTAGGTGTTAAACAGAGAGGATAAGACTGCTAAAGACGAGACGCGCAAAGCTTTTCTCATTTGTGTGTGTGTGTGTTGTGTGTGTGTGCGCGCCGCGCGCGCGCGTATATATATATAATAATATATATATATATATATATATATATATATATATATATATATATATATATATATATATATATATATATATATATATATATATATATATATATTATATATATATATATATATATATATATATATAAATTAAATAAAAATATATATATATATATATATATATATATGTATAATTTATATAGTATAATATATGAAAGTATTCTAAATAATAAGTAAATATATATTATATATTAAGGAAATTTTCAAATAAAAGTACAATATTAATCATGTTTAAATAAATAAGAAATAATTAAATATAAAAAGGTACTTAAAGAAAATTTGAAAGAAAAAGAAGTTTGAGAGATGATAAGAGAGAGAGAATTTTACTATATATTAATATATATTTAATATATATATATATATAAATATATATATAATATTATATTATATATTAATATATATATATTTATAATAAATGAATATGATATATATATAATTTATGGCATAATAAAAAGGAGATAAGAGGAAAGAGAAGATAAAAGAGAAGAGGGATGAGAAGAGAAAGAAAGTGGTAAGAAAAGTCACACCATCACTCTTCAAAGGATGCTATATGCGAGTAAAGACTTCTAAAGGTAAGTGTCCTTTGTAAAAGTACCCCCATATTATATATATATATATATATATATATATATATATATATATATATATATATATATATATATATATATATATATATATATATATATATATATATATATATATATTATAATATATATATATATATATATATATAAAATTTGCTATTTGAAAGTTGACAATATGATAATAATAATAATAATAATAATAATAATAATAATAATAATAATAATGCTACTTTTTGAAAAGAATTACATGTCGATGTTCAAAATTGTATAGTTTAAAAAAGCTCGATGTTAACTAAAATTTTCTCAGGTAAAAATGTTAAATGGGAATCAGATCAGGACTGTAGTGTGGCTTATCAATGACTTCAAAGTTCAAGCGCTGAAGCTTCTGAAGCATCTGGGCAATGCAATGTGGTCGTGCATTTTCATGATGCAGGAGGAAAACGGTATGGTTTTGTCTTATTCGACGAATGCGGCTCTTCAATTTCTGGAGAATTTTACAATAACGATAAAAGTTTACAGTCGTCCTCTTCGGCAGATATTCCGAATAGACGAGGCCTTCCACATCTCAGAATGCTGTCAGTCCCTGTTTACCAGCCGAGGGGTTAAGTCTTAAACTTTCGTACGTCGAGTGATCTTGGGTGTCTGAATTCCATAGAAGATCGTTTTCCATTCCAGTCCTGTCCTGTCCTCTCGACGATATCAGTTTAAAATTTCATTACAAATATCTTCTGTCAGCTGCCTTGGCAAACAACAAGCACAAATATTTTGATACTTTAAATCTACAATTATTGCTTAAACAAGCTCTTTCGAAATTTCAAGCATGGAAGCAATTTCAGACTGTTTAATTCGCCGATTTGCCCCGAATGTAATCAATGCGGGCATGACGTTGGTAGGTGATCTCTGTAGTGGGGCGGCCACTTCTTGGATCTTCATGAATAGACATTTCACCTTTATTTTTAAAGAGTTGATTTACGAACCCATCGACGAACATTGCTAACCTCCAAACTGTCCGTTCCATACAACTGGAGCAAACGATGATGAATTTTAGCTGCATTCTGTACACCTTCGGCAAAAAATTCAATCACTGCACATTGCTTCAACAAAGTATCACTATTAGCTTCCATTTTTTCTATCACTGTACAACAATGAAACCAAATAACTATAACGTTCGCGTGTCTTATCTATTCTACATGCTTCAATCTTTCGAACGCAAGTCTGAACATGTTAATAACTGCTTCCGTTGCTTAGCAACACATCAACAGGTGTTATTTTTCAACTCATCCTCGTCTATAATATATATATATATATATATATATATATATATATATATATATATATATATATATATATATATATATATATATATATATATATATATATATATTATATATATATATATATATTATTATTATATATATTATATTATTAATTTTTTATTTATATGATAATAATATAATATAATATTATATATATATATATATATATATTATATATATATATATATATATATATATATATATATATATATATATATATATATATATATATATATAATATTAAGCGGTACAGTGATAAAAGTGGTTCAGTGTGTTGGGATAGGCCTAGCAAGCCACCAACTGATTGCCTTGCCTTGCTCAAGAAACTCATGTTTTGTTCGAGACAGCTGACAGGTGCTAGCACCTACAGGAGTATGGTGAGAATATATATATATATATATAATATATATAATATATATATATATATATATATATATATATATATATATATATATATATATATATATATATATATATATATATATATATATATATATATATATATATATATATATATATATATATATATATATATATATATATATATATATATATATCGATCAGGGATTGGAATTTTGCTGGGGTCGTGGTAGCCTAATATTTGTAAAGAGGTCAAAAGCACTGAAATTTTTGGTTAAGAAAATTAGATATAATTTTAATTGAGTAGTAAAATAGGCAAATTTCATTTAAATTAATAATATGCATATTTTCAGAAAAAAAATTCAGAATTACAGATTTTGTATAATAAAAGTTGTTAAAAAAAAAAAACTACTACAAAAAAAAAATTTTTTTTTTTCCTGATTCTCAGTTGTGATTCAACAGGTTTACTTAAGTAAAACCCTATGTTAAAGTTTGAAAAATGTAAGGTATAAATTTATCCGTATAACCTGTATTTTATCATTGCTATGTTATTGCTGTGAATCAAATTTGTATCAATTAGCTAAATTTCAAAATTATTATTTTGTTTATACTTTCAGTCACTATGGCTAAAAGATCAGCTTCAGCAGTATGGGAGTACTTTACAATGTTTCAGGATAGGCTTGAAATAGCTAAATGTAACATTTGCAGGTAGGAAATTAGAAGAGGAACTGCGGGTGCCGAAAGTAAAAAAAATTTCAACCAAACCTTTATGGGGGTCATCTAAAATCAAAACACAAAAATGAACATTCACTAGCTGGAGAGGAGCGGTAAAAAAAAAAAAAATAAAAAAAAAAAATAAAGTATTCTAGACTGTTAACAAAAATTAAAATCTGTATACTTTTGTTAAAAATTCTTTCAAATATTTCTTGCACTATAAACGAAGGTTTGTACCGTCGGTTGCATTTCATTTGCAACCACATCGTACTAATAGAAAAGCTCGAGCGGCATATGTGCACACACAATTCTCTCGTTCGTTATATTAAAGGATGCGTTTGCAAAATTTTTGCCATCACATACAGTATTTTCTTCATTTGGTATAACTGATCAAAATTGTATGACTATTTTTACATTAAATAACGCTTCATTGGAGTGTATTATAAGATAAGATTTATTAAATATTTAAGCTATTAAAAATTTTTTTTTTTAAGAAATAAAAAGTAATAAATAAGTTGCATAAACCTGCAACCACGACTTGAGCAGCCCTTGAATATATATATATATATATATATATATATATATATATATATATATATATATATATATATATATATATATATATATATATATATATATATATATATATATATATATATATATATATATATATATATATATATATATATATATATATATATATATATATATATATATATATATATATTATATATATATATATATATATATATATATCAAGGATGGAGGATACCGATAAAAAAAATTTTTTTACTGAACTCATGAAGATTGAAACACGATTGAAAATATTCAATGATTATAAAAGTTACATTGCTAAACTGTTGATAGGTGTTCAATACACTTTAAATTGTGTTGAACACTACCTCTTATTCTTGAAAAACTCGGGTTGCTTGAGCGTTCTGATAACCAAACATTTTCTTGTTTCCTCTTACTATATCTTCAATTTTCAGCCAAAGGAGATTATGCATATGTGCGCTACGACTTTGTTTACTATCGTCTCTCTAATCTGGAGTCTTCTGAATTTTCCACCTTTGTACCTAAATCTCTCTTGCCATTCTATGTCTAAATTAATTTGTTCTGTTTATTTATATCCTAATTTACTACCCTAAATTCTATGACTATCTAAACTCCAAAATAGACAACACTCTCTCTTCTTTTTCTCAGAAATATTAGGTGATTTCAATGTTCACCGCCGACAATGACTTTCTTCTAGTTTTCATGATACAGCCGGTGAACGTGCCTTTCAACTCTCTATCCAAAACGACCTTGAGTAATGGATGCAGCTCCCTACTAGTATCCCTGATCGTCTTGGAGATAAATACAACATTCTAGACCTTTACTTAAACTTCTAATCCTCCTCCTTATACTGTTAAAACTCTATCATCCTCTGGGTTCTTCAGATCACGTTCTTATCTCTGTATCCTCTTCTATCTTTTCAAGTCTTCCACAAGAGACTCCCAAGAATTTTGAGGAAACATTTGTGGCATTTCGGTGCCCAAGAAGGTCGGACTTCTTTGATTTCTTATGGAATGATTACAGCTTCCGTGGGAGGTGTCCCTATGTTGAGTAGAGCACGTTAACGAGATAATTCACTGTTGCATGGAAACTACATTCTATAACCTTTCCCATTTAATAAACCTTACAAACCTTGGTTTAAGTCTGCTCATTTTTCGAGCAATTTGCCGCAGGGATGCTGCCTTTAGGAATTTCCGTCGTTTTCAAACTTCAGAAAATTGTGCAAAATGTGTTCTTGTTCTTTGTAATACCAAAACCTCATTTCTCAATACAATATGCAATAATTTTTCTGGCTCCTCTTCCTCTCTTTCAAGCAGTTTGCAAAAAAAAAATGTCAACTCAAACTTTGCCTCTGCTTCTTCCTCTTTCCCTCCACTAGTAATTTCTTTCAGTACAATTGCCATTTTACCTTTTTCAAAAACTGAACTTTTGCTCAAACTTTTACCATTAATTCAACTTTAGATGATTTCGGAGCTATACCTCCTCCTTCAACCCTCCCCACCCACAACTCTTGTCTAAAATTGTAATTTCTTCTAAAGAAGTCTTTTTCTCTATCTTAGCCTTACACCTAACAAGGCGTAGGTACTGGTATATCTCTCCTGTGGTTCTCAATATTCTTTTTTAGCTTGTCCCCTACTTTGGCAAAAATTTTCGTCTGTCTTTCTACTTCAACCTTCCCTTCTGGCGGGAAATGTACTCTTATTCAGTATGTACCGAAAAAGGAGGACCTTTCCATCTAGTACACTTCTTCAACTTCCGTTCTTTCAAAAGTTTCTTGTTGAGGGTTGGAAAGATCTCAAATCTTCTCTGATCGCCAGTATGGCTCTCGTAAAAAAAAAAAAAAAGTAAGTTGTATTGGTGATTTTCTTTCCCTTTTCTCTGACTCTTGGTCCTCCTCTCTTCGGTATTTCAGTAAATCTTTTGGTGACATGCTAGACATCTCGAAAGTCTCCGATAATGTGTTGCACAAATCTTTGATTTTTAAAATTTCCATCTTTCGGAATATATCCTCTCTAATTTTCTTTCCGATCGATCTATATTAGCCGTTGTAAACTCCCCAAAGTTCTTCCTTTAAATCTATTAATAGTGGTGTTCCTAAGGGATCTGTCCTAACTCCAACTCTTTTTCTAGTTTTCATTAAATACCTTTTCTCCATTATTTAATCACGTATCCACTCCTATGCTAATGGCTCCACCCTTCATTGAAAGAACGATACTCCCAACAGGAGTTAATTGACGCAAAAATGGTGGCCTTATAGCAACTGACCTCTGACCTTTCTCTTATTTCAATCTTGGGCAGAGAAAATAAGGTAGTTTTCAATGTCTCAAAAATTCAGTTCCTCCATCTCTCTACTCTACGCAATCTTCCACACAACTGACATTTTCGAAAACGCAGAATTTTAAACCTTCGTCAGTCCATATTTTCGTGATCTTTCTTAGAAGGAACACATTACTTCTCTTTCTAAACAAGCTTCCAAGAGGTTGTATGTTCTAAGGCGCCATCGTAATGTTTTTACACTACCCGAGTTGCTCGATCTTTATAGAGGTGGTGTTCGCACCTTTATGAAATTTGCGTCACACATCTGAGATGGTCCACTCTCAATTTTCCTTGAAAAGTTGGAGTCTAGGGTTTTTCGTAATAACTTCCGCTCTCACTAATTCTCTCCAGTCTCTTTCTGCCAGTCGAATTGCTGTCATTATCTCTATACTTTCCTCTTTCACAACGGACACTACTCTTCTGAACTCTCTCGTTGCAATCCCCCTCTACTGAGAAGGGCTCGAGCTACACACTTTTCTACAGTCTCCACCTTTCATTATCCAACTCTAGCAACAGACCTAACAGGTATGCTCAATTTTACATGTATTCAACTGGAAAAATCTGGTAAGCACACCCTTTATCTATTTTCCCAACATCCTTTGACTTCCACACTCTCCAACAACGCGTATCGAGACACGTCGGCCATTGGCTGGCTATATATATATATATATATATATATATATATATATATATATATATATATATATATATATATTATATATATATATATATATATATATATATATATATATATATATATAATATTTTTTTTTTTTTTTTTTTTTTTTTTTTTTTTTTTTTTTTTTTTATTTTAAATTATATATTTAATATTATATATTAATATATATATATATATATATATATATATATATATATATATATATATATATATATATATATATATATATATATATATATATATATATATATATATATATTCTATTCTTGCCGATCTGGATGGAATTTCCCGGTGGGGACATAGCAACCTTGTGAAATTCAACTCTTTAAAAACTCAACTTCTTTACATCTCCCTCTCAAAAACACCTCCTAACTTTCCTATCTTCTTCGATGGCTCTCCCGTCTCACCTGTAAATAACATTAACATTCTTGGTCTAAACATAAACAACAAACTGTCTTGGAAACCACATATCACAATGGTTGCTAAAGCTGCCTCTAAGAAGCTGGGAGTTCTGTTCAGGTTGCGAGAGTTTTTTTCTTCTGAGCAGTTACTCCAGATATATAAGGGTCTTATTCGCCCTTGTATGGAGTACTGTTCTCACATTTGGGGGGGCTCTGGCTCCTCCTTCTCTTCTGGATAGGGTTGAGTCAAAAGCTATGAGATTAATAAACTGTCCCCTTACTTTCAAACTCTCTTGACCCTCTGTCTCTGCGACGTGACGTTGGCGCGCTATCTCTTTTCTACAGGTACTACAATGGCAGGTGCTCGAGGGAATTGGCCTCTCGCATTCCTCCACCGTTGCGTCGTCCTCGTTGCACGAGGGGTGCCCTGCTTTCGCACCAATTTTGTGTGGACGTAGGGAATCCCAGGCTAGCTCGTTGTGGTACCTCATTCTTTCCAGCCACCTCTATTCTGTGGAATTCTCTACCATCTTCTATTTTTCCAACTGTATTTAATCTTCCACTCTTCAAGTCTTCCGTCTGCGCCCACCTGAGGGCTGTGCGTTAGGTGTGTGTGTTTGTATGAGTTTTGTCCTTGTGTGTGTGCCCCCTCCTTGAAAAGGGCTCTGCCCGTGAGTGGTGGCGTTTTGTAAAAAAAATATATATATATATATATATAATATATATATATATATATATATATATATATATATATATATATATATATATATATATATATATATATATATATATATATATATGTCGCTTACTTATTAGAAAAAGCTATTTCTAGTTTTCCTTTACATATTGTTTTAATATATCTTCCTATGACATTACTCTTACACCAGCCTACATTTAGCAATCTGCACACAAATTCCAATATATTTTCTCTCCTCATTCCTTGATAAGTTTGCAACTGGTTCTCCGTTTTCTTTGTCTATTCATTTTTTTTCTTTAATACCTTTTCATATTTTTCTTTTATTATATCTCCTTTCATTATTTCAAAATTCCACGTTCTCTACACTTTGAATTTCTTTATGTTGTTCACTGGTGACCGTTATTTATATTTTCTTAGCTTAACTATTCTCTCGTCTTCATGTTAAACTGAATCCCTCATTGCTTTTCTTCACTCCTTTTATAGGCATTCTTTTGCTTCACTGCTGTTCTTTCAACATTTTTTTTTTTTTTTACTTACTGCATTCATCTAATTCCATCACAAGGTGCCTAACTCTACCCATTTGCAATTTCCATCTTGGCATTTAGAACTATTTCATCGTCGTCCTATTCAAAAATTTTCTTTTCACTTTCTCTCAATTGTTCTATAAAAGATCACTAACACCTCTATTTTGCCTCCACATAAATATGTCACTACCAATCAATTATCCAAATCGAATTTAACTCTTCAGTAACAATTAAACATCTAGTACTCTTCTTCAATCCGAGGATATAAATATCTATAATGGTTTAGATATAATCCCACATGTTATTGTTCTATTGATCCCTTTGGAAATTTCTTAACTAAAATTTTTTTTATTTCCAATCTTTAGTTAATCTCAAAATCGATTTCCGCTCTTATTATATATATATATATATATATATATAATATATATATATATATATATATATATATATATATATATATATATATATATATATATATATATATATATATATATATATATATATATATATATATATATATTGACAAATATTCATTTATAAAAAATTTATAATAGGATAAAAGTTACGAGAAATTACCGATTCCAATTCAATGTCATATCCCTATATATATATATATCACACCTTATGAATAGAATCTGGAGTCAGGTTCTACAATCACAAATGAATTACCGCACTTACCTTACGTTCCATCATTATACCAAACTATTTATTACTCCTCCTTACCTGAAAAAAAAAAGATAATATATATATATATATATATATATATATATATATATATATATATATATATATATATATATATATATATATATATATATATATATATATATAAAATTTATGTAAATTAGTCTCAAATACATTCCTAAATATAGAAAGCCATTCATTCATAAGAATCATTGTTTTTGAGAAATTTTAAAACTTCCAATTTTAAGGTTTCATTGTTTGGCGCTCTATTGTAATCATAACTTAAAATATCTATAATTAACTAAATATAAATTAAAAACCGTATATATATATATATCGTTCTTTTTAAGATGTACATAAAATATTAATTAGATTTAGGTACAAATTTTCAGTCACCAAAATGTAAATACTATGTCTAAAGGTGTGAAGATGCATTTCAAAGTAAATAAGTACGTCAAGTTATTTGAATGAAACTTACGAATGGCTAACGCAATTATATATATATATATATATATATATATATATATATATATATATATATATATATATATATATATATATATATATATATATATATATATATATATATATATATATTCTCCGAGGTTAGTAAGAAAATATATGCAAGAATCCGTGTTAGAGAATGTGGGTATATTTGAATTGTGAAATGTGGTGAAACATTCTTTTAGAGCAAGAGTGTCTGCCCCGGTTAAAACGAAAAGACGTAGAAGTGTGTGTGTGTGTGTGTGTGTGTGTGTGTGTGTGTGTGTGTGTGTGTGTGTGTATTATATATATATATATATATATATATATATATATATATATATATATAATATATATATATATATATATATATATATATATATATATAATATATATATATATATATATAATATATAATATATATATATATATATATATATATATATATATATATTTAATGAGCTTCTCGTAAACGTCTGAATCTATATTACGAGAACATTAGACGTCAGTGAATCAGAATGAATAAAATTTTAAGAAGTAATAAACTACAACAAACATCTCGCTATATTAGATAACGGTGAATAAAAACAAAACACCTATTTTATTTTTAAAACAAAAACCTCTGAAAGTTCATATAATAAGGTTTGTGTAAAGTATGCAGTTTCTATACAAATTCATAAACCAGCTATTTGAACAAGCACAAGTAACTGTCGTTTGTTTATATCCACCAGTCACAAATCCAGCCAGTACAAGAGTTGACAAAGACAAAGGTGCGGGAAAAATTGCAGCGTTCCGACAAACCTAGCCAGTACATAAAACATTCTTTCACAAATACTTGACGTACGATCGGACTGATTCGTAACGTACCTCTAAAGCCCAGTTTCACTGCCTTGTGTTTTCTCTGAGGCAACTCACCCCACCACTTTCAAATTGTCTAAATTTCTCAAAATAAATAAATATACATTAAACATCAAGGTTAAAATATTCTCTCTACACTAATCAGTTTGATTTATGAAAAAATGATTTTATATTAATAACACTATATTCCTATTAGATCTTAAACGTTGACGATTTAATAAAATGTTCCATAGTGCTCTGGTTCTTCTGTTCCTGATATAAATAATATTTCCCAAACACAAAAGCAATAATAATTACATTATATATACAAGTGTGTGTATGTATATATATATATATATTATATATATATATATATATATATATATATATATATATATATATATATATATATATATATATATATATATATATATATATATATATATATATATATATAATGGCGAGAGTAAAGGCGGGTGAGTTATTTGAATATTCAATAAGGGAGGGTGTTCCAACACCAGAAGTATTAGGTAACGCAAATCTAAAGATGAATTTATTTGGTAAGAGTTCTGAGGGGAGCTGGGGAGAACTACCTAAATTTAGAGTTAATATCATAATATCCTATTAAAACAAAAACTACAATTCGAGCGCGCAATTTCCAACTCATAGACATGGTACTAAGAAAGCAAACAAG
>SEYY01018814.1:65000-67500 GCA_009176605.1 Armadillidium nasatum | reverse complement strand
AAGGAAAAATAGTTTAATAAAACATTTTAACTATTGCGGAAAGAATAGAACTGGCAGAAATAATTTTCGGAATATTTAAACTTTCAAATTTCAATTCCAGTTCTCTCTCTTCTCTCTCTAATGACATTTGACTAAAACTATGAAATACATTTGTAGTAAAACTCTTTTTCCAAATTACTTTAAAAAAAAAAACTAAAAAAAAAAACTAAGAAATCTTGATTAACATTAAAAATTTACAAAAACTTTCTCAAACATTCTTAGAACAAATATTCAATATTAATATATATATATATATATATATATATATATATATATATATATATATATATATATATATATATATATATATATATATATATATATATATATATATATATATATATATATCCAATAGTGGACAAAGGCCAGAGGCCTACTAATTTCCACCAGTTGGATCAAATAAAGATAAGAGCCCAATTAAGATCAAAATGTAAAAATACACAGTGTTTAAAGGTTTATAAGTCAAAAGAAGTTGGAAAAATAGATAATAAAGGGTGTGCGTGTTCCAGATTTTACCCAGTAGGTATAATATAATAATAATAATAAATTATATATATATATAATATATATATATATATATATATATATATATATATATATATATATATATATATATATATATATATATATATATATATATATATATATATATATATATATATATATATATATATATTTTGATCTCGTGCTATTCGCCGCAGAGATTACTAGTCTTCAAACTTCATAATATAATCGTGCAACTTGAATTATTTTCGGCAATGACAAAAACTCATTTCTCCGTCGTAAATAAAATAATCTTTCTGGTTCTTCTTCCTCACGACCTTTCTGGCCTTTTGCACCACAAAAAAAAAAGAAATAAAAAAAAAAATAAATAAATGTCAACTCTAGCTTTGCTTTTTCCTCTTTCCCTCCTTTTGTATCTTCTAACAGTACAACTGCAGTTTTGTCTTCTTCTAAAGCTGAACTCTTCGCTCAAACTTTTGCCTTTTATTCAACTTTAGACTATTCCAGGGGCATTTTCCCCTCCTTCAATCCCCTCCAATTAATTCATTTATGCCTAATATTGTAATTTCTTCCAAAGACGTAATTTTTGCTCTCTCTCTCAGCTTAACACTAAGAAGGAGTACGGTCCTAATGTTATAACAACTCCTATGGTTCTTATAACTTGTTTCTGAGCTTACACGCTACCTTGGTAAACTATTTCGTCTATCTTTCTACTTCAACTTACGATCCTTGCAGGAAACGTGTCCTCATTCAGCATGTGCAGAAAAAGGGGACCCTTCTCAACCTTCCTATTACCGTGTGTTCTTTAAGTTTTCGAATGTATCCTTAAGATGAAGATTTAAAACATCTCAATTCTTCAAATATCTGTCATCGACAGTATGGTTTTCGTAATAATAATAAATAAAAACCGCTCACTGGTGATCTTCTTTCCCTTCTCTCTGCCACTTCTCCGCTAATAGGAATTTTGGTAAAACTTTTGCTGTCGCTCTAGACATATTGAAAGGTTTCGATTGAGTTTGGCACAAAGCATTGATTTCTAAACTTCTCTCTTTCGGAATCCATCATTCTCTATGTTCTCTCTGATTGTTCTATAGCAGCTATTGTAGTCAACCTCTATTAGTATTAGTGTTACTCAAGGATCTGTCCTATCCACAACACTTTTCTACTTTTCAAATATGACCTCTCCATTATTTCATCACCTATTCACTCCTATGGCGATGACTCTCTCCTTAATTTTTCCATTCAATTTGAAACACCTCTTTCAACAGCAATTAACTGACGTAAAATAGGGTACCCTTGAAGCAGCTTACATCTGATATCTCTCGTATTTCATATTGGGGTAGCGAAAACATGGTATTTTTCAATGCCTCAAAAACTCAATTCTTCCATCTAACTAAACAACCATCCACACATAACTTCTGACGAGCCATGGTCCAGTCAAATCCCATTTTAAAAAATTGGGAAAAGTAGAATGACACCTGCCGACTATTCATTGCAGCAGTAGAAAAGGCCGAGCATATTCTATGTAACTGAGAAGCCAACACTTTTTTAAGACTATGGTGTCTGCGAAAGGCTATAATGAAGTCTGATGAAATAAAATTATCTTGACAAACAAAAATCATCTCCCGGAACAATTCTGGGGTTCCTTAATGACCTCAGAGTAAACTGGGAGATTTCTTAAAACAAAAGGGAATGTCACAATAGACCTCAATAGGTCGCACTGACGGGAGGCCCTTGTGCCCTGATGCCTCACCACACAATCTTTAATCTTAGCTTTCCAAACAACTATGGCAATCATCAAAAACGCACAACTTAAACCTTTATCTGTCATTAATATTCTTGGTATTTCTTATTCTTGTGATCTTTCTTGGTAGGATCACATCACTTCTCTTTCTTAAAAATCTTTTAAGAGGCTGGGTGTTCTGAGGCACCATAGCAATTTCTTCTAGCAACCCCA
>SEYY01018814.1:37500-60000 GCA_009176605.1 Armadillidium nasatum | reverse complement strand
ATATTATCCAAATGGTTGTAAATGAAGATGTACCTTTAAAATTCATTTTTTTTCTCCAGCATATACTGGATTAAATGGAGAATTAGCCAAAAAAATTAGGCGTTTCTATGGAAAGGTATGTCACAAAAATGCTGATAAGTGGAGCTGAAAGGCAGAAGAAAGTGCTGAAACAAATGCTCCATTTGAATTTTTTTTTTTTTTTCTTCTAAAAATGGATGGACAGAGAATAAATTATTTTTCAATAAATGTCCAATTAACCAACTCAAATAATGAAATAACATGTACTTTAGTCGTTCGAGAAAAGCAAGAACACATACATCAGAATTTGTAAGAAATTTAGTTGAGGAAGTTCTTAAAGAATTTGAACTTAATTAATGAAGAACAAGTTTTAGCAGTTGTAACAGATAATGCATCCAACATGATAAGTGCAATAAATAAATTCAATGTAGATCCCTCTGAAATAGATAATACGAAATTAGAATGTGAATCCGAAATATGTATCACTGACCCAGAAAATTGTGTAGGTGGTTTTGAAGCCGAATTTAAAAAAATATGTGGAATTTGCTTTCACTATTGTAAAAATAGAACACATGCAATGTGCTATACATACGTTACAGCTCGCTATCAGATATGGTTTGAAAGAACCTGTCTATACTCTTATAGCTAATGTACGTAAAATTGCTGTGACTGCACTAGGAGGGGCAATACTTACCTAATGATTGAGTGCCTTTTAGAACTAAATACACTGATTGACATGGCTCATTCAGACAACAAATCGAATGGAGCAATAAAATACTTCAAAACAATCAGAAACTCAAAAAGAAGGAAGTGAAAAATGCCAAGCACTTAATGGAATTAATGAACTAAATGTAAACCAACCTTCAACTTAATCATTCCTCTTTAAATTTTGAGGATGAAGCAGCTTATGAAGAGTTTTTTGATCTGAAAGTCAAACCGCCTTCGGTTTGAAAGAAAAATAGATGGTAAAAGTGTGTCTCATACTGTTAAATTCAAGCTTGATAGATCTCATGATATGTCTGCTATGGAGAAAATAGATAGATCAAAGCTAAATGCCTAAAAGGTGTTTCCACATTACCCAAAAATAATTCAGAATGTTACTTATACAGTAACTTCAATGCCAATAACACAAGTTAGTGCGGAACGCTTATTTTCGGACCATCGAAGTTACTCGGTCAGACTTATGATCCTCAATGAAAGAGGATCTAATTAGTCATACTCTTTCTTAAAACATTCATTTTGAAAAAAAAAATTTAAATTATATATCTCTTTTGATGAAGAGTTCATTGTTTTGTAAATTTGGTAATATTGATTTAAAAAAGTGGGACTTTGCATTGTGCAAGCAAAGTTGTGCCCAACTCAAATGTATTTAAAAGAACGAGGGTTCGAGTCCCATTGCAGTGGAATTGCATTTCAAACGATGTTTCTGGGTGGCGTTAATACCTAAATACAACTATAAAATTTAGGAAAATCTTTAAACCAAAGGCGGAGCCTAAGCCACTCAAACCAATGGCTCCGGAGCTAGAGCCACATCTGACCATGACTCTGGAGCCGGAGCTGAAACAAGTTTCATCAGCTCCCCAGCCCTGGTTATAATCCACAAACCAGAAATAAAATGGAAACTACACTAGGGAGAGAGGGGGGGGGGGAAGGAGAGAGCGAGCGAGAGAGAGGATTTGATAAATTCTCTACATTCCCCCCCCCCCTCCTAAAGTTTTCAAGTTGCATTTTGTATTTCCAAATCAATTGAATTCCAACTTGTTTAATTAATCAAATTGTGCCGATATTCATTAAACAGGGTACATCACACAAACACACACATACAAGCATCAAGTAGAACTAAATTCACGACTATATATATATATATATATATATATATATATATATATATATATATATATATATATATATATATATATATATATATATATATATATATATATATATATATATATATATATATATATATATATATATATATATATATATATATATATATATATATATATATATATAAAAAGAACTTGTAAAAACGTGTAATTTTTGAAATTATAAAAAAATTTTTATGATTTCAAACTTTCTGTGGGAGTAAATGATTTTATTTCTTTACGTAGCTCAAACAAAAAATAAATTGTCAATATATTACTTGAAAAAAAAACTAACAAAATTCAAATTAAAAAAAAAATAAAAAACGGGATTAAAAGTTAGCTGCACAATATAGAGTACTTGTATAACGTGTGTAACATCTATATATATATATATATATATATATATATATATATATATATATATATATATATATATATATATATATATATATATATATATATATATATATATATATATATATATATATATATATATATATATATATATATATATATATGAGGCGAGTTTTCACCCCCCGACTCCCTTGTTATAAAAGCGTCTGCTGCCACCACAGCAACTGGCTTCGAATGTGTAAACAATTCCCCTCTCCAAAGATCAGGCAGACTATTATATTAAACGGATTAAGATTTCCCCCTACTAATCTACCACCCCAACAATCCCCTTCTAGCGAAACCAGGGGGTCGGGGAACGCCAATCAGGACATAAGACAAATTTAGGATACAGCCAACGTATGGCCATGCCTATTTTTGAAAAGTGTGTGCGTGTGCATATATATATATATATATATATATATATATATATATATATATATATATATATATATATATATATATATATATATATATATATATATATATATATATATATATATATATATATATATATATATATATATATATATTACACACACACACCAACATATCCCGCATGATGCAGGGTGGTGTCGACTGCAGAAATGAAAATTCCTACAATCGTACGTGAGAAGAGTGAAAAACTGGCTAAAAGGTTTCCCAGCTTCTAGAACCATGCATGCGAAGAACTATTCTTCATGATCCAACACTGTCGCCTAATCCAAACTCGTGTTTTTAAATTTTATATTCTTAATATTAATGTTGAATTTTTCATTTAATTAAGTGGAAAGTATTTTATCTGAAAGTTTTGTTGTTCCGCCAGAGATTTTGAAAATTTTAATTCAGTTTCATTTAATTTTTTTTTTTTTGAAAACATCGATATTTTAAGTAAAATTCATATTTTAAAATAAATCTGTTATTATTTTGAAGTTGTTCGGAAAGATAATTTTCTTTTCAATACAATTCTTAAGCATTTTCTAAACAATCTTTCCAATTATCAGAATAGATTGTGATAGTTGCTGTCTTTTATTTTCTTATCCTCCCCTCTCTTCCATCTTATTTTTTTTTCTTTTCCCATGTTTTACGCACCTCCACTCCCGACGACAGCCGATTATATATATATATATATATATATATATATATATATATATATATATATATATATATATATATATATATATATATATATATATATATATATATATATATATATATATATATATATATATATATTTCAGTAAGGTCATTTACCTGAGAAAAAAACATTTAATAAAGTCAACACATTTACAAATAAAGAAAAAGTCGTTCTCAAATTTAAACAACACAGGCAGAAAGAATCATAAAAAATTGTATGGACAAATCCATTAATTAAAAATAAATCTCGCCAAATGTTAAAGAGAGTACGGGGATTAGTTGTGGTAAATGCAATCTCTAAATACACTTCTTAATGTTTAGCAGAAAGATTTCTTTCTTACAATTCTACTTCCTTTGACGATATGAAAAGATCGGATTTAGTTTTTTTTTTTTTTTTTTTTTAAGTAAGATTCGTTCAATATGGGAATTTATGAAACCAACTTGCAGGGTGACATACATTGCATAATAAACAACAAGGAACAATTACCGAACAAATCACATACGATCAAAACTTATCTAGTTTGCATTTGCAAAAACTAGGTAGAGTAATATATATATATATATATATATATATATATATATATATATATATATATATATATATATATATATATATATATATATATATATATATATATATATATATATATATATATATATATATATATAGCGACCTATATATATACATATATAAAAAACGTAAAACATATTGCTTCGTCATGCTTCTTCGTTAAACCCTCACCCACCCACCATCATCATCATCCCGCCCATCAAGAGAAGAGCAACAATTTTATTGGAATTTCTTCGTTCGTTCTTGGTCGTTGTCATCAAAATAAAATATACCCTTTTAAGAATTCCTTCTCCCTCCCCCACCTTTCTTCAAACATACACATTCAATTTCTGTAATTTTCAACTGCAATAAGGATATCGTGAAGATTTAATAAAAACTTTGAAAAAAAGCAAAGTAAGTTTGTAAAAATCGAATATATTAATAAAGAGGAAAAAGAAAACGTTACCGATGAAAAAGACCCACGTTATTTTCAAGGACAAATAACTCTAATAAAGAAACCACAACAGCAACAAATATTAACTCCAACCAAACCAAGCTGCTTTCTTTCCATGTTTAATGTTTCCGCCATGTCCTTCGCAGCTCACCTCCACTGTTCCGGCCAATGCCTCTCCTTCTTGACCTTCAGTCTTCGTCTCGGTACACCGGCTGCCGCTGCTCTTCGTCATCCTCTATGGATGGAACGCATCATTCGAGTGTTTTTTTTTTCTTTTTTTTCTTCTTCCACGGAACAAGCGCGCACGCATCGCATACGTTTATTCATCGAAAGAAAATATTTGTGTATATGTTAATTTAAATTGTTTTTATACAATATTCTTTATAAATTTATAATTACAATGCAAGATATTAGAAATCAGAATAATATGAACAATTATAATAATTCTTATAACCATAGCTCCAAAAACTTCCCAAAAATGAGCTTTAAAAAGAGTTAACCTAAATAAGGTTACATATTTTAATTTTAATGCTGTGGGTCTATATATATATATATATATATATATATATATATATATATATATATATATATATATATATATATATATATATATATATATATATATATATATATATATATTATATATATATATATATATATATATATATATATATATATATATATATATATATATATATATATATATATATATATATATATATATATATATATATATATATATATATATATATATATATATATATATATTCTCTTATCTTCTCCCCTTCCATCTGATGCTTTTTTTCCTTTTCCTTTTCTTTTCCCATCTGTTTTAAGCACCTCCACTCCCGACAAACCGATATATATATATATATATATATATATATATATATATATATATATATATATATATATATATATATATATATATATATATATATATATATATATATATATATAGTGGAACTCCAATATTCGTCATTAATCCGTTCCCGAGGGGATGATGAATATCGAAAAAAATTTCCCATAGGAATTAACTAAAAATGGATTAATCCGTTCCCAGCCTCGAAGCTTTGCCTATCTATTCTTTAACAAAAAAAATTTTCACTCTAGAATTGATCTCCGAAATCATTTCAAACACTGTACAATTTAACTACATTACATATTAACCAGAGTACTGCCATAAACAGTACGTAATACGCACTGTGTAGGCCTACATAAATGCTAAACACAAATAAAATTTTAAAAAGAAATTTACCTTTTGGATGAGAAAAACAATGATTGTTATTAAGAGATTTTATTTTTAAGGTTATAGGTTATTATTGGTTGGAAGGTAAGTCGCCTTCCACTACGAATATTAACTTTTCGACGAATATCGAAAAAAAATTTGACGAAAAAACAGGGCGAATATCGAAAAAGACGAATACTGGCGGGGACGAATATTGGAGTTCCACTATATATATATATATATATATATATATATATATATATATATATATATATATATATATATATATATATATATATATATATATATATATATATATATATATATATATATATCAGCGTTTCAATTAAATTTAATTCCGTTAATTTTTACCTAGTTTTAATTCCCATCTAAATACGTGAGAAATAAAGGTGTGGTAATATTGCGTCAACAATTTCAAATATTGAGGTAAACATTTTAATGTAATATTGTGAGGTTATTTTATAATTTTCACCTAAGGAGACGACGTTACGAAAAGGATAAAAGATCGAAACAAAATTCCACAATCAACCTTGAAGAAATGAATGAAAGGAAAAGGAACAAATTAGATAAATTTTTACTTTAATTAAGTAGTAATAGATCCAGTTTTTATTTTAGAATAGGAATGGTTAGTATGACATGTGAAAATAAAATAAGATTTGAAGTGGTTACCACAGAACCAAAACAACAATTCAGCATTTGTTATTGTATTTACATTTATATAATTTACCATCACACGTAATAAAAACTATATTCTAACAACTTAGGTTATTAAAAAAAAAAAAAAGAAAAGAAAAGAAAACGATATTTTTAACAATTTTAAAAATGCTTCCAGACAATGGTATAAAGAACTGATAGGACAATCCCAAATCACAAACGTTATCAATAAGCCCTGGAAACAATATAATTTCTACCCCAGAAATAAAACATAAAAGACGGGTTAGTTTTCAAAAGAAAATAATCCTATTCCTAGATATTTTCACCATTACGAATTACGTAATTGGATTGGTAACTATTTAAAAAAAAAAAAAAAAGCATGTCCAGTTACCTATAACAGTTTGTGAAAATTTGTCTTACGTTTTTATTATCTCATCTAAATACATTCTTCATTTATCACTGCATCAAAGACCAAAACTAGTGAAAGGAAAGATTTGGAAGGCAGGAAAAGCAAGTTTTACTTCCATTCAAGCAAGGGAAAAAAAATTTTTTTATTTTTTTATTTTCTAGAATATATGACTTTCACTTAACATAGCAGAAAAAGAAAGGCAAAAGCCAACTTCATGACTGTATGGATTGATTGATATTTAAAATAGGTAAAAAGAACTGGGGAGCTTTTCAGTAGAAAAAGATTTCTTTGAAGGTTTGAAGGGATATATGATTTATGTTTAAAAAGTGTTTTAGTTGACTGACGATGTGGATGTGAGTTTTTAATACATCTTAAGAGGTTCATCATAGGTTATAACAAAAAGGTAAAGGCGGCATGCAGTCTAGATGAGAAAGTAATTTATCGGCAACAGTGGTGAATTTTTGAAATGATTTACCACGCGATTTTGTTCATAGTACCTATCAACCTTCAAGAAAAAGTTGGATCAATATATTGATGATCCAGGTATAATAGTATGACAGACTGCTTTTAAAAGGAAACATTTTAAATAGTATTTTTGACAATCTTTAGTGGTATTGAGGATTCTGCATGATAATTTAGGTTGTACGTTCTTCTCCGGGTCAGTAGCAGTAAGCTAACATAATAAAATGAAATAAATAACACTAATAGAAATTTTGTTATACATGAGACAGTGCTGTTAATATTTACTTAAAATAAATGATAAACATTGAATACAATATATGTTGAAAATTCTTCACAATTAATATATTAACAATTTTAGTCACTATTCGTTTCTATCTACATGAATTAAGTTTTATACTCTGCACTTTTTAGTAAAAATTATCTTATCATCCATGTTTAATAAAATTTAGTAGTATTTCTTGCCTCTCCAAAATAAAGGGGGGTTTTTGGGCAATACAACTAGTTGAAAGTGGGTGCTACACAAAAAATTAAAGTTAGAATCACTGGTTTAGATAATTAATTCATTTATAATTTGGCCTAAATTGCATGTTGTATGTGTAATTGTGGGGTTGGCTTGATTGTTTGCATGGGAAATGTTGGGTATTGGAAGAGTCATTCAGAGAGTGATAACTTTTTGCATTTTTGGGTGGGATAGTCTTGGCAGAACACTTGTGACTTCTGTCTCTATTTTCACATGTAAGAAAATAGAGTTCATTAATTAGTAAGTATTTCAGGTACTTCAAAAATGAGAAGCAGCAACAGCTTGCTCCCAAATCACACCACACCACTCCACTGACAGTTCTATACACTATACTTTATACTTTTAGTTAAAGCTTAGCAATGTTTCTTAAGAAAAAACTTCTTCAAACTGTGATAGGGTGTACTCCATTTTTTTCCATCATAGTCACAAGTGGAACAAGAAAATTCTTAGTGTGAAGTAATCTGGTACAATTTTCCCTCTAAGGTAACAGAACTTAATTGCTACTAAACATTAATACAGTTCCTAAACTTTTCCTTCAAGACGTTAAGTAGGCACTATTTAAACTTAAAAACCCACCCATTCCTATTTAACATTAATTCCATTAACGTAACAATCTTTCCAGCAATAATAGCTTTACATGTAAAGAAATGATTAAGACAGGAAAATTTTTCTTCCCAATTAAGAGCATAGACAGGTTAGTGCTATTAGAAGTATTTAACAGATATGAATATTTTTGTTATGTAGAGGCAAACACTAGCAGTCAAAAACATTTTTTTTTTTTTTCAACAGCAGCAGCAACTGCTGCAATAATAAATCACTTTTTATGTCCATATATATATATATATATATATATATATATATATATATATATATATATATATATATATATATATATATATATATATATATATATATATATATATATATATATATATATATATATATATATATATATATATATATATATATAACCAAGTATACTACTTTTGGTTTATTGAATTCATTGAATTTTTAAAAATATTTTTGGCTTGAAAAAATATGATACAAAGTTTTGAATGGAAATGAGATGAACATAAGAAAACTACATAAGAAATATACACTAACTCACCTGATTGAAGAATGGTACTGGTGGAAGCACATGGGTTAAAACCGGGTGGTTCAAAATGGGATTAGAAAAATGATGCAAAGCATGAGAGGAAGATACTCTATTATCACACCCATTGTCTCCAGGTAACCCAAAGGAAAAGGCTGAAGACAATGGCTGAATGGAGGGTAAGAAGGTGGGAGTGGTGAATGATGGAGGAGGTTGATATGGTGGGGTGCAATAAAGTTCTGATATGGGCCTTTTCATCGTGGTATCATGGAACTAGGAATTTATAGCAAAAGCAAGAGGGGGAAACCCAACACTTAAAATGGAAAATTATCAGACAACAGTAAAAAGAAAAATTTTCCTTATAAAATTATCCACATCATATTTTAAAACTTATAACAAAAGTATTTTTGTTTTTTAAATCTATTAATTAAGGGAGGATATATAGCTTACAACAAAGTTCCATTCTAGTTTCACATGTACAATCAACCACGGTAACCCATGAGCAAGCCTAAAGCAATAGCAAACATTCAAGATGGGGCTTCCTTACCTGAAAATTAAAGAGTATATATATATATATATATATATATATATATATATATATATATATATATATATATATATATATATATATATATATATATATATATATATATATATATATATATATATATATATATATATATATATATATATATATATATATATATATATATATATATATATATATATATATATATATATATATATATATATATATATATATATATATATATATGGCATAAATACATAAGGGAATTTTTTTTAAATCCTTCAACTTATGAAAAGGTACGGAACATTTTTTATTGTAAAGATGGAAAATAAGTGACATGTATACATTTTACATAAATATTTTAACATGTGTATATAAATATACAAATATGGTAGAATACATTAGCCACTTTAAAGAAAGATTTACCAGTTATAGAAAAAAAAAAAAAAAAAACACACACACACAAGATAATCATGGAGGCTAGTTTGCAGTACAAGAAAATTCCAAGAGGAGTGCTAAACAAGAACTTTATATATTTCAAGAATACTGATTCAAAGAATATATCTTCTTCACTTGGTTCATGCCATATGATCGATGACGACCATATTAGATTGTGTAACTGAAAAAATGTTCATTTCAGGTTTTGAAGTAGTTTCTTTTTTAATACATCATCGTCAACAGAATAAGGATTTTGATATCTAAGCAATTTCGATATTATTTTCAGGATCAAACATATTTCTGTTCAATTTCTTGAGTATGAAAAGCCTTCTTTGGAAAGATAGGTGGTTGAAAACAGCAGCAGAAATAATTTTTTTTTTTTTATCAGTTAAAGGTAGAAAGTAATTAGGGATGGACTGGTAACCATAAAGTTATTTGGTTACCAGCTTTTCTGATAATTTTCTGCTATTCAGTTATATGATCAGATATAACAATCAGTATAAATCAATCAAAAGTGTAGATGTTTTTAAAATATTCTGGTGTTGTAGTAAGGAGGATGAGTGAGATATATAAGAAAATTAGAAATGAACTTAACTAGTCAATACGAAAGGTAAAGAGAATAACAGAAATTAATTGATGTAAGAAATTACTCATAGAGTAGCAACAGTAGTTAATATTTGGAATGGTTTTCCAAAGGAAGTTGTAGAATGTCCGCTACATCTTAATGGAAGGCGGGACATTCTTAGACTTTTTTTGGAATACAATATTTAATGTTAAAGACACCACCATCAAATTCTTGGGACGTTCAATATTTATTGGGAGATATGTATTTTAGCATTCTTGTAAAATTTCTGTAGTGCCGAAATTGTGGCACTCCTTATTTTAACTTTAGCATTTATTTTGGCAGATCAAGTCCAAATTTTCAGACACTGCAGGAAGAACAAATCTAAAAAATTGCTGAAACATTTTTAAGAAAATTTTGAAAAAATTTCAATTATTTGGCTTGTACCTTTTTTTTTTAGAAGTATATATCAAAAACTTGTTTGAAGATAAATTAAAGACAAGGTGTCTATGCAGTTTGTAAAAAAAAATTTTTTTTGGCCCATATTCGTCAAAGACAAAAACATTATAACAAAAAAGGAGTTGTAGAGAAACTTTTTTCGCGGCCAGGGTCTTGTCGCTTGACCGATCCGCACCAAACTTTCAGGAACACTGCACAAGGACTATATCTAAATATATTATTGGAGAGATTGCAAGGAAAACATTATTGCCAAAATATGTTTTGAGAAAATTTTTTTTTGAGTCAGAACTTTTTTTCTAGGGATACATATCAATAACTCTGAACACTATTTGTAAAGACAAGGTCTTCGTACAGTATTACTGGAAATTTGGACTAGATTGGTCAAATGAAAAACTATTGTTTAAAAAAATGGAAGGTCTGTGACCTCAGAAACAATTGGTACTACAGAAATTTTACAAAGCAAAAAGGAGTAAGTTGCCAAATTATAATTCGTCTCAAAGTTGTATTTTGGTACCTTCAAAACTTATATTTTCATTCCAAAAAATGGTTTGAGCCTTTTTTCACCCCTTTTCATGAAAATTTTTTTGAAGGTTAGAAGAATTATTTATACTAATTTATAGCCTAAATAGGCCTTTGTCTCTTCATTCAGTCTTTATATTTCTTGTTCTAATCATTGCAAATAAATGGTTCAATCCTTATACAAGGATACCTTTAAATTTTCAATTGAAATATTCAATTCCCAAATTCCTCTCTGTTAAGACAAAAGGTTTAACAATTATTTTTTTAAATAATTTGAAATGAAAGATAAATGTAAATATTTATTTAAAAATGTGAAATTATAATATACAGTATAGGTAAAAATTACAAATTTACTTAATACTTCAATAACTAATAAAAGGGCACACTTTTTTTTTTAAACAGAGGGTATTGCATGTATCTTCACTTTTTCTTTAGTCAATAAAACCAAATGCATCATACTAATAAGATGTAATCAAATTTAAAACCTTACTTTTAAATTCAAAATTAAATATTAAATTAAAAACCACCAATTATTTGACATGAACAAAAGAAAGCATCAATAATAAAAACTGGATATCCAGTAAATTTACTATACAGCCCATCCCCTTAGAATAATACATAAATGAAGTACCCTCAGAAACCTATGCTGAGCTCTAATACAATATTCTTTCATAAAAAATATCTTTCTGAAATCCTATAAGAAACACTGGACCTTCAAAACAATTAAAAATCTTTAAAGAATCAGAACTGGTAAAGTAACAATTTTGTCAATGTCTCACAGAGCATTTATGCTATTGTGTTGCATTACCAATGTCATTTTCCAAAAGAATGTGTAATAAATGTATGAATGAATGTATTTTAATTAAGGTAGAATGTATTCCTTACAAACAACTGGTGTTATTCTTTTATTTGCCACAAAAGTATGTATTGAAATGCACAAAACTAATTTTCCATTTATTTTCACGCCATTTTGTTTGTTTTCTTAATTAAATAGATGATTTATATTTATCTATTTTCCCAAATTCCTTTTACTTGCACACTTTTAAACGCCGAGTATCGGGTCAGGTCGGCCATTGGACAGATGGATTTTCGACTTTTTCCCCAACTCTGGTGGATATTGGTAGGCCTCTGGCCTTTTCCCCCACCTGATATATATATATATATATATATATATATATATATATATATATATATATATATATATATATATATATATATATATATATATATATATATATATATATATATATATATATATATATATATATATATATATATATATATATATATATATATATATATATATATATATATATATATATATAGCCAAGATAGAGAGAAGTTAGGAGAGGTGATAATTTTGCTGAAAAGCTAAAAGAGGCGGGATTGAGTGTGAATGTAGAAAAGAGAGAATTCCTAATAGTTAGTAGGGAGGAGGATGGAGATTGGAGAGGGCCTTGTGCTGAAGGTGCATGGCGAGGAAGTGAGGGTGGTAGAGAGATGTGAGTATTTGGGGGAAGTATTCACAAGGGAATGAGGAAATACACTGGAAATCACCAACAGGATGGAGAAATACAGAAGAGTGGTGAGGGGGGCGCTGCACCGAATCTTGGCCAACAAAAGAATGGATATAGGAGTAAAGAAAGCAATTTTTGAAAGTGCTCTCACCTCAATTTTGTTATGACAACAAAAAAAAAAAGCATAAGTCAAGCAGCAGAGATGAGGGTGCTGCGGTTGATGGTGGGAAGGACCAAAAGGGAGAGGATAAGAAGTGATAGAATTAGAGAAAGTATATATAAAAAAAAAAGAAAAAGAAACCTGCAGATATCACCTAAGGCAAATTTCTCAGGAGTGCGCAGACGTTAGCTTTAAAGAAATTGAGATTAAGTTCAGAAGGAAACACAGAAGATGGGAGAGAGTTCCACAAGACAGTGGTGGCAAGAAAGGAGAAGACACCACAGCAGACAAGCCTGGAGTTGCCTATGTCCACGCAAAATTGATAGCAGATAATGCACCTTTTGTGCTACGAGGATGCCGTAAGGGTGGAGGAATACGAGTGAATAGTTACCTCGAGCATTTGTCGCTGTAGTACCTACAGAAATGAGACAAGGTACCAACGACACCTCGCAAAGATAAAAGAGTTAAGGTGAATTAGTAAAAGCAGAACACTTTATAATAAGTCTTTTAGCCTTTCACTCAACACTATCCAAATAACGGGTGAAATATGAGCCACCTCTGATATCAGAGCAGTACTCCATACAAGGGCGGATCAGACCCTTGTATAATTGGAGTAACTGAAAGGAGGAAGAAAATTCTCCCAGTCTAAACAGAACACCCAGCTTCTTTGAAGCCGCCCTAGCAACCATTGTGATACGAGTTTTCCAAGACCTTTTTGTTTATGTGAAGGCCAAGGATGTTTATATTGTAAACAGGAGAGCTGGGAGAACCATCGAAAGAAATAGAAAAGTTAGGTGTCTTTGAGAGGAAGATTTCAAGAAGTTGAGTTTTAAAAGAGTTGAATTTCACGAGGTTGAGACAACCCCTGGAAAATTCTATCCAGATCTTCAATGGAATCGGAAATATGTTCACGAGTGGCAACTCTAGATGCAAAGGAAGGAGCAGATTTGAAATGTGTAGAAGAATGAAGGGTTGAGTTATCGGCATATGAATGGACAGGGTTAGATGAGCAGCTGAGATCATAATAAATGAAAAATACAAATGGAGTAAGAGACAAGAAAGAACCCTGAGGAACACCACTATTGACAGGAAAGGAAGAAGTCGCTCCATCAACAATAGCCGAAATGAAAAGATTAGAAAGAAAGCTAGACATAAGCAAGCAAAGAGGAGGAGGGAAGCTTGGATATGTAATTTGATATATATATATATATATATATATATATATATATATATATATATATATATATATATATATATATATATATATATATATATATATATATATATATATATATATATATATATATATATATATATATATATATATATATATATATATATATATATATATATATATATATATATATATATATATATATATATATATATATATATATATATATATATATATATATATATATATATATATATATATATATATATATATATAAGCAAATTATTATCGGCAGAAAAAGTATGCCAATTTTGTCAATGAAGATGAAGATTAATCATCCCATCACTATATATATATATATATATATATATATATATATATATATATATATATATATATATATATATATATATATATATATATATATATATATATATATATATATATATATATATATATATAGTGGCATCCTAAAGTGATCAATACATACCTTTCAGGCAAATGAAATAATACACCATTTGTATGTAAGCAATACATTCTACTTAAAATATTTACCATTCCGGAAATATAAACGTCCAAGAAGAGAAAAAAGGGAGCCCTTTATAAATAATGAGTTACACTCAGAATCTTCCAAGGAAGATGAAGAGAGCAGAGAAACGGAAAAATGACACACATTCCCAACTTCTACTTATGCTTTCCCACTATTTTTTCTTTATATATATATATATATATATATATATATATATATATATATATATATATATATATATATATATATATATATATATATATATATATATATATATATATATATATATATATATATATATATATGTCTCCAATGGTGGGCAAAGGCCAGAGGCCTACCAATATCCACCAGAGTTGGGGAGCATTCAGAATCTGGTCGCTAATGGCCGACGGGACCCGATACACGGCGTTTAAAAGTGTGCAAGTCAAAGTAAGTTGGGAAAACAGATAAAGGGAGTGTGTTCCAGACTTTACCAGTAGAGTACATGTAAGACAGAGCATAGCTGTTATGTCTGGGGTCAGAGAGTTGGACAAAGAAAGGATGAGACAGTAGAAAGTCGTGTCGCTAGAGACCTTCTCAATGGAGGAAGTATGCGACGAGAGTTCAGAAGAGCAATGTCCGTTGTAATAGCGATAGTACAGAGAGAGTGACGCAACAATTCGACGGGAAGAAAGAGATTGGAGAGTTAGTAAGAGCGAGAGAGTTGATAAGACGAAAAGCCCTAGACTCCACCTTTTCAAGAAGAGCTGTATCCATACCAGATGTGCGAGGCGTACTCCATACATGGGCGAACAACACCCCTATAAGAGCAAGCAACTGGGGTGGCGTAAAAAAAATCAAGAAGGCGCCTCAGAACACCCAACCTCTTAGAAGAAATAATGGGATCTTTCAAAGAAAGATCACGAGAAAAAGAAACACCGAGAATATTGAGAACAGATGAAGGTTTGAGTTGAGTGTTTTCGAAGAAGATGTCATAGTTGTGTGGAAGATTGTGTCGAGTAGAAAGATGGAGGAATTGAGTATTTGAGGCATTGAAAATGACCATGTTCTCTATGCCCCAATTTGAAATACGAGAAAAATCAGAGATTAGTTGCTCCAAGGCCATCCTTCTTGAATCTATCAACTGCTGTTGGGAGGGACGTCTATCAAACTGAAAGGAGTAATAAAGGGTGGAATCATCAGCATAGGAGTGTATAGAAGTTGAAGTAACAGAGACAAGGTCATTAATGAAAAGCAGAAAAAAGTGTTGGGGATAGGACAGATCCTTGAGGAACACCACGATTTTTAGATTTATAGGAAGAACGGTGGCCGTCTACAACTGCTTCTATAGAACGACCGGAAAGGAAATCAGAGAGAACGATATATTCCTAAAAAAGGAAGTTTGGATATCAAAGCTTTGTGCCAGACTCTATCGAAAGCTTTCGATATGTCTAGCGCCACAGCGAAAGACTCACCGAAACCCCGGAGAGCGGAGGACCAAGAGTCAGAAATAAGGAAAGAAGATCACCAGTAGAACGTTCTTTACGAAAGACATACTGGCGATCAGAGATAAGATTAGAAGAATTGAGATGTTTCCAAATCTTCCTGTTAAGGATAGATTCGAAAACTTTAGAAAGAACGGAGGTTAAAAAAATTAGATGGTAGTTAGAGGGTTGAGAAGGGTCCCCCTTCTTAGGCACAGGCTGAATGAGCGCACGTTTCCACCAAGAAGAGAAGGTCGAAGTAGAAAGGCAAAGACGAAATAGTTTACCAAAGCAGGGTGCAAGCTCGGAAGCACAAGTTTTGAGAACCGCAGGATGAATACCATCAGGACCAAATGCCTTCTTAGTGTTAAGCTCAGAGAGAGCAGAAATGACATCTTTAGAAGAAATTATGATATTAGGCATAAATGAGTTGGAGGGGGTGAAGGAGGAGGAATAGCTCCTGAATCGTCTAAGGTAGAGTTAGAATCAAAAGTATGAGCGAAAAGTTCAGTTTTAGTAGAAGGTAAAATGGCAGTTGTGCCATTAGAAGAAACTAGAGGAGGGAAGGAGGAAGAAGGAGAGTTAAAAGTTGACATTTTTTGCAAAATGCCAGAAAGGGCGAGAGGAAGAGGAACCAGAAAGATTATTGCATTTGCGGCGGAGAAAATGAGTTTTTGGTGTCTCGAAGAATAGATTTTGCACGATTCCGGGATGAAATATAAGTTGAATGAGTTTCAGGTTTTTGAAGACGACGGTCAACTCTGAAGTCACCATCCCTGCGGCGGATAGCGCGAGAACAAGTAGAGTTAAACCAAGGTTTGGAGTTTAAGTAGTCGAAGAATTTTTTATAGTCAGTAGAATAAGGAGATAAACAAACAGAACAAATAAATTTAGTAGTAGAATTGCAAGAGAGCTTAAGCCATAAAGTAGAGAATTCAGGAGACTCCAAATTAGAGACACGAGAGCAAATAACATCATTGCGTACATTTGCGCAACAACCGCCTTTGGCTGAAAATTGAGGATAGAGACAGTAGGAGGTAACAGAATAAAGTTTGCTGTCAGCACACTCACACTCAAACACCTGAGTTTCGGTTAGAAACAAGAGATGAGGTTTAGAAGAATAGAGATGGCGTTCGACAAAGGGGAAATTAGAAAAAAGACCGCGAATGTTGCAGAAATTGATGGGGAAAAAAGACCGTGCACCGGGGCAAGCCTGACGCCGGGTTATGGCGGCACCATTCCCATCATCGGAGGCCGCCAACTCCCAAGTGATGATAGGGTGAGGGGTGGATGAGGGGCATTCTTTGGATGTTGCCCCTCGAAGCATCTCTGAGCTTCGCCATATATATATATATATATATATATATATATATATATATATAATATATATATATATATATATATATATATATATATATATATATATATATATAATATATATATATATATATATATATATATGCTGAATGGGCTAATACTGTCATGGTTATAATACAAAAAAAAATTCAATAAAAAGCCCAACAAAATAAGTAAAAATTACTTTTTTTAAAACTTTAATGAGTAATTTTGTCAAAAAATAAAATAATAAACTATTATTAATTATTATTCAGATTCTCATGTGAATTACTCAGGTTACAGTTTTCATAACTGGGATTCAAATTTAAAAAAAATAAAAATAAAAAATAATAATTTTTACTAATTTTTTCAAAAAAAAAAAAATTTTTTTTATTCTTGAGAGAAAAAAAAGAGAAAAAGAGAGAGAGAAAAAAAAGCAAAAACAGAAGCATAAATACGCCAAAATAGAACGCTTAGGATTAAACTCGTAAATCGTAGTTAGAAGTAAATTTTTGTCTCCTTTGGGAAGAGGTTTCTGGAAAGGGCGAAACTCGCAGGTACGATGGCACATGAAGGAAGGAAGGAAGAAAATAAACAGACACGCACGTTCAAAGGTGTGCAGTATGTAATATAAGGAGGAGGAGGAGGCACACCTGGAAAAAGATAACGAATAAATGAAACAACAGCGGTAAAATCACAGTGTGTAAAGTGGCAATTTGTCTGAGAGGAGAATGTAAGAATAAGGATAAAGAAAAGATGCGAGGGAGGGAGGAAGGAAATCGATGGTGGAAGAAGAAGAGAAGGTCAAAATCGTGAATAAATGATGATGCGACTTAGGTAGGGCAGTTCTGATCTCTGATCCGAGAGTCGAATCGCAACAAGCTCGAGGAACTTTGACGACGGGAGAGCTTTGATGGGTCCAAAGCTTCTCTCAAATGGCCGAAAGATCAATGAAAACTCCTGAGCCAAGGTGAGCTGCAGCAGAAGCATTACGAAAGAAAGAAAAGGCAGGTACGAGAAGATCATTTCTTATTTTCTATAATTTGTTTCTTAACTCCTTTATTAATTCAGTTAAATTAGAAACACAAAGGGTGTGTGTGTGTATATATATATATATATATATATATATATATATATATATATATATATATATATATATATATATATATATATATATATATATATATATATATATATATATATATATATATATATATATATATATGCGTGTATTAGTGATGCTATAAGGACAATCCCAAAAGGGAAAAAACAATTTCTTGGGAAAGGTAAATGGTTGGGGAAAATGCACAAATAGAAAAATCAATTTTAGATAAAATCGCCAATCTCCTCCCTTGATCTCCAACCACGTCAATAAAGCACCGCAGACACACATCATCATATCACTCACATGTACATCAGTTTTTGGAACCAGCAAAAATTAGGCACATGGAAGTAAAAACAAAAAAACAAAAATAACCAGCACCTAAAGTTTTAAAAATCATTTGGCGCATTATACTGTTAAGATATTAAAGATTCGTTGTGAGATATAAGTTACAAGGCCAATAAAAACTTTTAAACAACACACTACACAAAAATAAACAAAAATCAAACACTTTTAAGTCATCATTTACGCCTCCTACTACTACAATAATAATAATAATTTCCGTCAGTCATTTTCATTTCATTCTCACTGAAAAATCGAACGAGGTTCATATATATATATATATATATATATATATATATATATATATATATATATATATATATATATATATATATATATATATATATATATATATATATATATATATATATATATATATATATATATATATATAAAAGGATGAAGTGAAGGTTCGGTATAATTTTAGATATCGGTATCGGCAAAAAAAAATGACCGATATCGATACCAGATTTTTGAAAGTAGCTTAATCCCGTTGGTTTACTTTTTTTTAAAAAATGTTTAATTTCTTTAACTGTAGAATTTCGAATATCACTATCACGAAAAGTTTTTCTTGATTTTCAAGTTTTCAATTAATGAATTACTAATTAACCATTAATTAATTTTTTGGCTTTTATTCTATATCTCTGTAACTACAGATCCGATTTTTGTCAAATTAAGAGAGTTAACTCTTTGTATACCATAGATCAACTTGTTATCCTTATTTTTTCATTCATTTAATTACTTAATTAAATTATGTAATTTTTATTAATATTACATAATATTTTGCTATGTCGGTTCCCGATAATTTTGTTTTCAGAACGTTGCTTTCCACTGAAAGTTATTTACTGAAATGCACGAAACTGATTTTCCATTTATTTTCACGCCTTTTCATTCATATCATTTGGTTTGTTTTCTTAATATATATATATATATATATATATATATATATATATATATATATATATATATATATATATATATATATATATATATATATATATATATATATATATATATATATATATATATATATATATATATATTCTTCAGGGTTCTGTTTTATCTCCTACTTTCTTTCTTTCTTTCCATCAACTATCTCCTCAACTGTACTTCTAACTCTGTTCATTCTTATGCCGATGACTCAACTATCCATTTTCTATGCACTGCAAATCTGCTCCCTCTTTGGCTTCTCTTCTTGAACTTTCCGATTCCAATCTTGCCGATATAGATGGGATTTCCCGGTGGGGCCACCGCAACCTTGTGAAATTCAACTCTTTGAAAACTAAACTTCCTTCGGCTCCTCTCTCATCTCACATGTGAACAACATTAATATTCTTGATCTGACCATAAACAATTATCTTGGAAACATCATATCACAAAGATTGCTAAGGTGGCCTCTAAAAAGCTGGGAGTTCTGTTCAGATTGCGAGAATATTTTCTCTTCTAAACAGTTACTCCAATTATATAAGGATCTTATCCGACCTTGCATAAAGTATAGTTCTCACATTTGGGGTGGTTCCGGTTCCAACCTTCTTCTGGATAAGGTTGGGTCTAAGGCTAAAAGACTAATAAACTGTCCCCTACTTTCAAACTACTTTGACCCTCTTTCTCTGCGAGGTGACGTTGGCGCACTCTCTCTTTTCTATAGGTAATACAACGGCTGGTACTCGGAGGAGTTGACCTATCGCATCCCACCACCATTGCGTCAACCTTGCAGCACATGAACTTTGTCCGAGCATTGCAAACTCAAAGGCTTGCACATTGTGGTACCTCCTCCTTTCCAGACACATCTGTTCTGTAGAACTCTTTATCTTGTTTTTTTCCGCTGTGTTTGAAAAAACTCTCTAAATCCTTTGTCTGCGCCCACCTAAGGGATATGTTAGGTTCGGGATTTGGTGGAGTTTTCTTTATCCTTTAATTATGCCCCATCCTTGAAAAGGACTCTGCCCGTGAGTGATGGTATATATATATATATATATATATATATATATATATATATATATATATATATATATATATATATATATATATATATATATATATATATATATATATATATATATATATATATATATATATATATATATATATATATATATTGCTTCCGTGGTAGGGTCCCTCTGAGTGTACCGAGCGCATTACTGAAGTGTTTCTCCCTGACATGAAGGCGTACATTCCATATTCTTTCTCCTCTACTAAGCCTAAAGAACCTTGGTTTCACTGTGATTGTTCTCGTGCTATTCGCCGCAGGGATGCTGACTTCAGAAAATAGTCGTCTTCAAACTACAGAAACTCATTCAACTTATTTCACCCCGGAATCGTGCGAAATCTATCCTCCGCAACACAAAACTTTTTTTTTTCACGCCCTTTAGGGCATTTTGCACAAAAAAAAAAAAATACTTTGCACACACACAAAAAAAATCACCACCACCTTTGCTTCTTCCTCTTTCCCTCCTCTAGTATCTTCCGACGGCACAAGCGCCCTTTTGCCTTCATCTAAAGCTGAATTCATCTCAAATTTTTGCCTTTAATTCAGCTTAAGACGATTCCGGAGCTATTCATCTCTCCAACTCATTTTTGCCTACAACTGCAATTCTACTAAAGATGTCATTTCTGCTTTCTCAGACCTTAACACTAAGAAGACGTACTGTCCTGATGGTTCTCAAAACTTGTGTTTCTGAGCTTGCACCCTGCTTTGGTAAACTATTTCGTCTGTCTTTTTACCTCAACCTTCTCTTCTTGCTGGAAACGTGCGCTCATTCAGCCTGTGCCGAAGAAAGGGGACCCCTCTCAACACTTCAACTACCATACCATTTCTTTAACCTCCGTTCTTTCTAAAGTTTTCAAATCTATCATTAACAGGAAGATTGGAGACATCTTAATTCTTCAAATCTTATCTCTGATCGCCCGTATGACTTTCGTAAGAAACGCTCTACTGGTGATCTTTCCCTTCTCTCTGACTTGGTCTTCCGCTCTATGCGCTGAACATTTCGATAGGGTTTCGAACAAAGCTTTGATTTCTAAACTTCTCTTGATTTTCTTTCCGGTCGTTCTATAGCTGATGTTGTAGACGGCCACCGTTCATCCTTTAAATCAATTAATAGTGGTGTTCCTCAGAATTCTGTCCTGTCCCCAACATTTTTTCCATTTTTCATTAATGATTTCTCTATTAATTCATTACCTATCCATTCCTATGCTGATGACTTCACCTTTCATTACTCCTTTCAGTTTGAAAGGCGCCCCTCCCAGCAACAGTTAATAGACGCTAGAATGGTGGCCTTGGAGCAACTAACCTCTGATTTTTCTTGCTTTCAAATTGAGGCAGAGAAAACAATTCTTTTCAATGCCTCAAAAACTCAGTTCGTCTATATCTCTACTCGACACAATCTTCCTCACAACTATCTTCGAAAACAACTAGTGTTTTTCGTGATCTTTATTGGAAGGATCGCATTATTTCTCTTTCTAAACAAACTTCTGAGATGGGTGTTCTGTTGCGCCTTCGTGATCTCTTTATGCTTTTCCAGTTGCTATTCTCTTCATATGGGTTGTTCCATTCATGCAGTTCTCCTTGACAAGGTGGAAGTCTAT
>SEYY01018814.1:32500-35000 GCA_009176605.1 Armadillidium nasatum | reverse complement strand
ATTTGGAATCAGCATAGATTTTACTAAATAGAAAGAAAAAAAATTTTTTTTTACCCGCAAAAGTTATCTATCATGGAGAGTCCCACTTTGAGTGGTCATATCTCAGTAACCATTTGGAATTATGAAAAATTAATTACATATCTGCACTGCGCATTATTTTTTATAAAACTATGGCAATAAAATTATTAAAAAAATTTAAAAAAAAAAAAAATTTCCCTTTGAGAGCGATTTGCCAACAATTTGAAGATCATTGACAGGTGTCACTTGAAAAGTCTTTTTCTCAGGAACCGTTCGGAATTATGAACTACATACAGATTTGGAATCAGCATGGATTTTACTATAAAATTGAAAAAAAAAAAAAAAAAAGATTTCCCCCCAAAATTTGGGTCTTTCCATTCGAGGGTCCCCCTTAGAGAATTTTTTGAGTGGTCATATCTGGGTAACCATTTGGAATTACGAAAAACTAATTACATATTTGGAATCAGGAGAAAAACTACAACACGTGAAAATTAATAGGCAATTACACTTAAACAGTGCACCTTACAGCAAGGGTGATGAAGATTAGCCTATATATATATATATATATATATATATATATATATATATATATATATATATATATATATATATATATATATATATATATATATATATATATATATATATATATATATATATATATATATATATAATGAATTTATAAACATTCATCTACATAGAGAAAAAAACTTTTTATTTAAAAAACTAATTTTTAATTATTCTGTAAAAACCCAAGTGGATAAAATGGTAGGTTTAATCAAGTAACTTTTTTTGGGGGGGATGGGCCAATAGCCGCCAACCCTGCAAGAAATAAGGATAAATGACATCACAAACCTTTTAAGACGTCATTAACATTTTCGAAACTCAAACTGGAAATTATATTTACTTGGAAGACAGAAATAAAGTTATAAAATATTTTCTACCATTTTAAATATTTCCCTGCTTCATAAATACTGGTGAAACATATTTCATCAAAATGAAAACATTTAACATCGTTTACAACAAAAATGAATGGCAAATGGCAGCAAAGTTAATGTCTGTTGACTGTTTCTGGGCCTCCTCTTAATATTACTAATGAGTATTATTTGGAGATTCTCTTTTGAACCTCATGATGTTGGGCAATGCAAAATTACCTGATTTGTATGAGATGGAAAGTTGGCAGCCTCATCACAACCATGCACAGACCTACTCCTTCAAACTTAATCAGGCTTCAAAATATATCTTCACCTGGTTCTCGATATTTTTGACTTCCTTAAACAGAAAATGCCAATGAAAGGAACCTAATTTCAGTCAACGATTATTACAACATCTAAAAATGCTTCCAACAATGGAAGCACAGCTGGGAGTTGGGTATGCAGTCCTAAGGCAACTACTTTGAAGGTCATTAGGATTTTAGGGAACCAGGTGAATAATTATATATTTTGTGGATAAAGGTCAGATACTTTTGGAAAATACCCTGTATCTGAATCAGTAAGGTCATAAACACCATTATTGGGATACATTAACTAATGCTATCAACCTGTCAAAACAATTTCATGCTACTAACAGTACCTATCAAGTTTTTATTAAAATAAATACCAAAATTTTTCATTTTTACTTTATGAACTGCTTTCGTACACAAGTTTTTAAAAAAATAAATTTTACTAGTTCCAAGCTATACCTTTATACTGCCCTATCAACACAAGCCTATTAATTTAAAAAAAAAAAAAAAAAAAAAAATTAAAAAAAAAAAAAAAAAAAAAAAAGGTGGTAACTGATTAAACAACAACAACAAACAAACAAACAAAAAAAAAAAAAAAAAAGCATCAACACAAACAGTTTTCAACACTGAAAAAATTAGTGTCTAACTCATCCATGGTAGTTTTGAAGAATTATCACTAACTGTTCAAAAAACAAATGTTTAGTTCTATTGGAAAATTAAGGATGTCCATTTATTAAAAATTAAATATTCCACTTTAACTACTTTTCGCAACCAAAAAAAAATTTTTTTTTTTTAAGGAATACTTTGCAAAATCGTACTTTTAAGTTCATTATTTTAGGAATTTAAAATTGACCAGCTGAAATCTAGTTTGACGTTAGCAGCTGAAGTCACTAACAAAAACTGATTTGTTAATCAATGCCAAAAATACTTATTTGTCACACAATTTCAAAGTTAATTTGTACTTTTCCATTGTATGAAATATAAAATATTTCAAAACAATTTGTGTAGACATATAAATCTTTTAACTCTACTTAACAGCTATTACAACTTTCAAACAAATCCAGTTTTATAGAAAGCAAATTACTTTTCCTTGCATCTTTAGAACATTTATTGAAAACATCAAATGTAAGCAAATACTTAATTTGTAACACTTAAAAAACTTTGAATGTCAGTGTTAGAAGGTATAGGGCTAACCCCCCTCCCCCCCCAAATACTACCCAAAAAAAAAAAAAAAAAAAAAAAAAAAAAAAAAAAAAAAAA
>SEYY01018814.1:0-30000 GCA_009176605.1 Armadillidium nasatum | reverse complement strand
AAGGGTGACAGGACTAGCAACCTGTCCCTATAATTATTGCTTCCTGCCTGCAACCACTCCAGGATCAGCATAGGAAACCATAGCTACTAGAAGCATGATCTTTTGAACAGCTGTTTATCAAAATTTATTATAGTATAACTTTAATATAAATCAAAAAAAATTTTATGAAATTGCAATTAAAGCTGTAAATAAAAATAAATAAAAATTCTTAACACTGGTGCACATAGATTCCATGATCATCACTAAAAAACGTCTACTTTAATTCACAAAAAAGAAAGTTGTTGTAAGAATTTGTTTAAAACTTAATCCAACCTAATAAAACCAGCAACTTTTTATTGTTATACCAAAATAGTTCACCTATAAAAACTTCAATAAACTTTCAAACCTCTAAGGAGTAAGACTAATAGATAAAGATAGGCATAAATTTGTCAATGGAATGTGCATGGTAACTGGTAAGTGCTCATAATACATTTAACCAAACCTTATTTAATATTTGAAGACTTGGCAATTATTTGTAAAGATATAACTATCAATTTCAAATATTTTACTAATTCTTCTACTAATGAATCTAACTGTAGGGGCAGTTTTGACAATGTTTTTTATATATATATATATATATATATATATATATATATATATATATATATATATATATATATATATATATATATATATATATATATATATATATATATATATATATATATACCATATTTATACACATCTGTACAAAAAAGCATCAGCAAACAAAACAAAAAAAATGTTAATAAAATAATATAAAAAATAATTAAAACAGACAACTGATAACTACAAAATTATGTTATCTACTTTTACATGAAGTATTTCTCCTAAGTTCTACAATATCAAATTTACTGTGGTTGCTTAGAAATGTATGTAGTGTAAAAATTGGCCTGAATAGTCCAGTAAAATACACAAAAATAAAAGTAGATATTTGATACTTGGAGGATAGTGGTAGTAATAATGATTCAATGAAAAAAAAAAAAAAATAAATAAAAAATTTTGAGCAAGGGTAAGCTTAAATTATTGCTATTACTAAATAAAGTAATTCTACACAGTATATATACAAGAGGCCAAGATCAGGTGAAGTTCAAGATCCAAATTTAAAAGAAGGGGGGTTTTTTTTTACCTTTATTCCAGGATTCAGGTAGTCTCTGAAAAAGAGAAGAAAAATAGAAGTCAGAGGCAGCAGAATAAAAATAAAAACAAAAATGAAAAATTAAGTGATTAAAAAAAAATAAAAATCAAAAGGTTTAAAAGCTAGTGAAAATTGATTCATGAGATTAAAATAAAATGAAGGACACAGTTATACATAGTTTCTTATTTTCCTAATATATTTATATAATTTTAACCAAAATTTTCAGACTAACTATCGCATCTATTCAAAATATATATATATATATATATATATATATATATATATATATATATATATATATATATATATATATATATATATATATATATATATATATATATATATATATATATATATATATATATATATATATATATATAAAGCTCATTAGCAGGAGCACACTAAAAAATCAGATACAGTAAATATCAATAAATACATCTTCAATTACAGAAATTTAAGGGAAAAAGTAAAGCATTAAAGATTTGTTAAAAAGTGGGAATTGAGTTCATGTTATTGTCTTGAATAAAAAAAAAAAAAAGGTGAAGGAATAAGGAACCAAAGGTACAATTATAACAATTTGAATAATTTTGGGTTCAACTTAATGTACAGAAATTTGAGGATTTTAGATTGTAGGTTAATGAGAGGGAAATGTGGCCAGTTAATTAGTATATAAAGTTTACACATATCTTTTAAAGACTTGATATATTATATATATATATATATATATATATATATATATATATATATATATATATATATATATATATATATATAATATATATATATATATATTATATATATATATATATATATATTATATATATATAATATATTGTGTGTGTGAAAGCTCAGATTTCATCATTAAATTCCAAAAATACATTAAAAAAGGGGAAAAAAAAAAAAAATACTATAATAGCATTTCCCACTGAAATACAATTAAAAAAAACATTCTTGGGACCCAAAATTAATGGCACAAAAATTAAAATATTTAATTTACAAATTTTCATCAAATGTATATTATTTATTTTTTTAAACCAAATATCTAGTTTATAAAACATACCCTCACTGATATATATATATATATATATATATATATATATATATATATATATATATATATATATATATATATATATATATATATATATATATATATATATATATATATATATATTAAAGGTAATTGCTAACAGAATGGGGGCCATGTTTCAGATGAACAAATACAGAGTTCCTGTACATTGTCTAGAGCAAAAAGAAATTTTTATTATTTTTTTTTTTAAGTGCTTAAATGAATGTTTGAGTCACTAAGAATCAAACAGAAGAACTGGATAGTATGGTGTTCAACCCATTGTTCAATTCCTTGAAAGCATTTCCTTAAGAGGTCTCCTCATATAAGCCAATGCCTGTGTGGTACAAGCTTATATATATATATATATATATATATATATATATATATATATATATATATATATATATATATATATATATATATATATATATATATATATATATATATATATATATATATATATATATATATATATATATATATATATATATATATATATATATATATATATATATATATATATATATAATATATATAATATACCACAAATATTTTTATTTGGATGGAAACAGAAGTGTGCATTTATTGACAACAAATTTCCAATCAATATACCTCAAAATTGATCCTTCTGATTTAGTTATATTTAGCAACATTCAAGAGTGCATTTCATTTTATTAAAAAAAAATTTTTTTTTTTTTAAATTTTCCTTTGAGACCTTTCCATTTTAAGGATAGCAATAAAAGTTTCAAATTAGTTATGTGATATTTATGACTACTGATACACTGAGTCCATTTTTGAGAGTTGAATATGAGTCAGAACTCAGTATCCAGGTTTTATGTTGGATCTGAGTTTAAAGACCTAATTTCAGTTCAAGTCCAGCTTAAGGCAAAAACTTTATTTAATAAATCGAGTATCAAACGCTTTTTATAATAATTTTTTTATAATAATAATAAATAATAATAAATAATAAAAATAACAATAATTGTGATATTCTAGATTTAAATCTAAATGAGTTTTTCCTTAATCCTTTCATTACCAGAGTAGAAAAAAACACAGGTAAACTAAACACTAATATGAGACTATCAAGGCAACATTTTTTTCTTTCTAAATTTCTAAAATAATTTATGATAGTTCAAAAAAGAGGGATCAAAGTACCAGTCGTAGATCTCTCTGTTGCAGAAAAGATGACTTCTTAGCTGACATTTTGATGTCATTAATAATAAAAAATAGTATGGCCCTAAATATATTGTGAAAGTCCAAAATTTTCAAAATTGATCCAAGATATTTTTATTACACCTGTTTATTTTCTTACATCCATAGACTGATCTACTATAGATAGATTTAAAAAAATCCTATAAAGATTAAGTTTGGAAAAAACAATACAATGCCCACAATATTTTTAATATTCTTAATATGATGCCAGTGTTATGGATGCTATTGAAGAGGATGAATTAATGGAAATAATTAAATTTTATCTAAAATGAAATTTCATCTTATGACTTTTAGTCTTTATTTATGGGCACTACTATATGCAATTTACAGTGCTCTAATACATTTAAATTAAAACCTCACAAAAGGGTTTGCTATTTTTACTATTTCTTTTATCTTCTCAATGGCAATAGAAATACTTATAAAATTCCTGAGTTGCATGACATAGATACTGCAAGCAAAGGATTCTTCTGTTAGATATAACTGGTACTTTTAAAGTGTTCTGATACTGAATGATAATAAAGAATTGTATCTAATGTTAATTGGAATCACTGTAGAGGTCATTTGTTAATTGTTTGAAGCCTCAGTATCTGATTAAAGAATCATCAAGTATGTATGAGAATGGTAGACAACAAATTGAATTGGCAAAACCAGGGCTGGGGAGCTGATGATATTTGTTTCAGATCCGGCTCCAGTTCTGCCGTTGGTTAAAAGATTTTCCTAATTCTTATACAGTTGTATATAGGAATTACTACCACACAGAAATATCAGCCCAAATTCAGTTCCACAGCATTGTAACTCAAAACTTCATTCTTATATAATAGTTTTGAGCTGAGCAAAACTTTTTAGCAGCAAAGTCCCATTTTTTTTTTTTTTTTTAAATCAATACAACCAAATTTTATAAAAAACTGTACTCCATCAAAAGAAATAAACAATTTCAAAATTTTATACAAAATGAATGCTTTAAGAAACAGTATGGCTTCAATTAGATCCTCTTTCATTGAGGCTCATAAGTCTGACCAAATTATTCGAAGGGCCAAATATAAGCATTCAACACTATCTTGTGTTGTTGGCATTGAAAATCATTAAGTATTAGAATTGGAAAATGTAGTTTATTCTACTTTATAAAATTTGTTTAAAAAAAAAAAATTGTGTTACAAATTTAAGTGAATATTTTAATTAAACAGACATTTTTACCTAATTAACTCATGAAACAAGTGTACTTTTTATTAATTTAGATTAAACAAAAATCTTTTCCTTTTGGTTAACTAATATTTAAAAAAATATAAAAATATATATATATATATATATATATATATATATATATATATATATATATATATATATATATATATATATATATATATATATATATATATATATATATATATATATATATATATATATATCACCTCTGATAGGCAAAGGCAAGGTCTCCTAAAATTTTTACCAGAGTTAAGGAGAAAATCAGAAACATGGTCAAATTAAAGATCAACATATCCCGATACACAGCGTTTGATGGTAAGTCAAAAATTTGGGAAAATAGATAAAGTGAGTGTTTCCAGACTTTACTGGTAGAGTACTTGTTAGATTGAGCATAGCAGTTAAGTCTGGGGTCAGAGAGTTGGACAAAAAAAGGATAAGACTGTGTAGAAAGAAGTGTCAAACAAACCCTTAACAATGGAGGAGGCATGCAACAAGAGTGTTAAGAGCAGTGTCCATTGTAATAATAGTATATAGTGAGTGACGCAATATGCAGAAAGAAAAGAGTTAGTTAGAGTGGAAGAGTTGAGATGAAAAGGACTAGACTCCACCTAGCTGTATCTGTGGAACCACCCCAGATATATGAGGCATGCTCCATACAGAGACAAACAACACTTTCATAAGAGCAAGCAACTAGGGTGAATATTAAGGGGAGATGAAGGTTTGAGTTGTGTGTTTTCAAAGATATAGTTGCATGGAAGGTTGTGTCAAGTAGAGAAATTGAGGATGGTTTTGGTAACATTGAAAGCAACCATGTTCCTCTGCCCCAATTTAAAATGTGAGATAGATCACAGGCCAGTTGCTCCAATGCTACTTTCCTTGTGTCTATTACCTGCTGTATATATATATATATATATATATATATATATATATATATATATATATATATATATATATATATATATATATATATATATATATATATATATATATATATATATATATATATATATATATGCATTCCAGGACAAGAGCCAAAAAAATTTTAACACCAAAAAAAAATTTTTTAACACCAGTCTTACATTTTGTTCAAACTTTGTATATCTTGTCTCTTTAACCTAAAAACATAGGAAAAGTTATTTATTTATTTTTTTTTTTAGTGGGGGGGGGGGCCCAAGTTATGACCCCCAGAATCTTGAGGTTCCAAAAATTTAACATTTTTTCATAGGTGATAACTTTTAAGTCCTATTAGTGATAGAGATGTGAAACAAAACGGGTTTGGTGTAAAAAGGCATGATAAACAAAAGTTATCCTAAATGCTTTTTTACAAATGACTGATATTTTAAACATTAACCAAAATTATAATATTGAGGGGCTGTTCCCCCTTTGATGCCAATTGCTACAAATTTTTTTTACTGATGTACAAAACATTCTTTCATTTGTGCATAAAAGTATGAAATGAAATATTTGTGAATATCAGTATTTAAATGCTATTGTTAACTTTGAATAACATGGACTTAACAAAACATGTTAAAATATTATTTTACATTTATTTATTATTAAAAAAAAAAAAATTTTTTTTTCCAGATATCTGCTTAAATCAAATATAAATATGTTTGAAAACTATAAAAAAAATGATGTTGCAATCCCTTTTATGATCATAAGGAGGTCATATTAAAAAGCTTGCATCCCATTTCAATACACTGTTTAGAACACTCGACAGTTTGGACTTCTTACAAATGCGTATGTGTGCACTGCATGAATGAAAAAACTTCAAAAGTATTGCAAACTTACAAGGAAAAAAAAAATGATTCATCTGATAAAGAATCAGTAACTGTTTATTACTTGAACACTTTTCAACAAAGCTTAACATAAAGCAAAATAAAAATAAAAAATTTCAAAACTTCTCAGATGGTTGTACGGCAAGATATGAAAACTTTCAATTTTTTTAACTTGTGCTATCATGAGTGATTTTGAAATGAAAGTAGCATGGAAATTCTTTGCAAGTAGCAAAAAGTGTGTGCAATGGAATAGGGGGGCAAATTTAAAAGAGCAGTTGCAAAAAGCAGCTTGCAAATAAGTAGCAGACAAGCATTTTGAATCCAGAATCAATTTACATCATTTGTAAATCTATTCTTAAATACCAAACATTTTGTTTCACATCTCCATCACTAATCAACATATGTTATGACCTCATTAAAAAATTTCTTTATAATTTTGGGGATCTGTATATTTCATCCTTTAAAAAAAAAAAAAAAATTTTTTAACCACCCTTTATTTGTTTTTAGGCAAAATAGACAAGATATACAAACTTTGAACAAAATCTAAGACTTAGCAGTGTCACGCACTGTCTGATTTGTCCAGGTATATATATATATATATATATATATATATATATATATATATATATATATATATATATATATATATATATATATATATATATATATATATATATATATATATATATATATATATATATATATATATATATATATATATTGTTAAATTTAAGTTTTCAATTATTACTGCATACAATATGTTCTATGTTTTACTTTGGGTTTTCAAATCAATTCTATGTAACAGCTATTCATCTCAAAGAAATATAGATATGCATTTGAAAACTTATTAGATTTGAACAACTATAAACATGAAATTACATTTTTTTTCACAGTATATATATACAGATCCTGCCACAAAGCTTTGATTTCCAAACTTCCATCGTTCAGAATCTATCCTTCACTGTGATCTTTTTGATTTCCTTTCTGGTCTTCTAAAGCAGCAACTGTAGACAGACCCTTCTCTTTCTTTATATCTATAAATAGTGGTGTTCCTGAAGGATCTGTTCTATCACCAACTTTTTCTAATTTTCATCAATGACCTCTCTCTCTCCAATCCACTCCTATGCCAATGACTCCACAATTTATTACTCCTTTCAATTTGAAAGATTCCACTCCCAACAACAGTTAATTGATGCAAGAAGGGTGGCCTTGGAGTGACTGACTTCTGATCTTTCTCACATTTCAAATTGGGGTAGAGAAAACAGTTGTTTCAAATGCCTCAATTCCTCCATCTTTCTACTCGACAACCTTCCACACAACTATGACATCTTCAGAAATACTACACTCAAACCTTCATGTCCTCAATATTCTCAGAGTTTCTTTTTCTCATGATCTTTCTTGGAAGGATCACATTACTTCTCTTTCTAAACAAGCTTCTAAGAGATTGTGTTCTGAGGTGCCTTCAGAATTTCTTTACTCCACCACAGTCACATCGCATACCTCCTTCATTGAGAAGGGCTCATGCAACACTGAATTTTTACAGTCTCATCCTTTCTCTTTTCAACTCTCCAACTCCAGACATAACTACTATGCTCAATCTTATATGTACTCTACTGGTAAAGTCTGGAACACAATCCCTTTATCTGCTTTTCCAACTTCCTTTGACTTGCATACCTTTAAACACTGTGTATCGGGTCATATTGGGAATTTTTTTTCTTTTCTTTTTTTAAAAAAGTTCACATTTCAAGAGCATTGTCCTATTAGCAACCTGATTTCTGACATTTCCCCAGCTCTGGTGGAGATTGGTAGGCCCCTGGCCTTTGCCCACCAGAGGAAACAAAAAAAATATATATATATATATATATATATATATATATATATATATATATATATATATATATATATATATATATATATATATATATATATATATATATATATATATATATATATATATATATATATAGGGCTACCCAAAAAATGCTTCCCACATTTCAAAAGCCTGTAGAAGTAACAGTAGTCATACAGAAGGGGAAAGGCTAGATTATATTGATAGCTCAAGCCCAGCCATCATCAATCGCCATTTGCTGTGAGTTTTTTTACAAACTATCATTCCATGATCACTCTGCAGGTCTTTTAAAAACTTTTCCAAAGAGCCAAAACATTCTAAATCAGAAAGCCATTTTAAGATAAATTGAAAATTTCCAAGCAACAGGCTCTGCTTCAAAATGCGATATGTGAACAGTACTCCATACAAGAGCGGATAAGATCTCAACCTGAACAGAACTCCCAGCTTCTTAAAGGCTGCTTTAGCAACCATTGTGATATGAGGTTTCCAAGACAATTTATTGTTTATGTTTAGACCAAGAGTGTTAATGTTATTTACCGGTGAGACTTAAGAGCCATTGAAGAGGATAAGTTGGTAGGTGCTTTTGAGAGGGAGATGTGAAGCTAGATGTGAAGCTAAGTTTTTAAGGTGTTGAATTTCACAAGGTTGAGGCAACCCCACCAGGAAATCCCATCCAGATCGGCAAGAATAGAATCGGAAAGTTGAAGATGAGAAGCAACTCTAAAAGCAAAAGAGGGAGCAGATTTGAAATGAGTAGAAGAATGTAGAGTTGAGTCATCAGCATAAGAATGAATAGAGTTAGAAGTGGAGTTGAGAAGATTGTTTATGAAAAGTAAGAATAAAGATGGAAATAAAACAGAACCCTGAGGAACACCACAGCTGACAGAAAAAGAGGAAGAGGTAGCTCCATCTACAATTGCTGAGATGGATGGAATGATCTGAGAGAAAACTAGTCAAGAGTTAGCAAAGAAGAGGGAGATTTCTAGAAGTTGAGTTTTTAAAGAGTTGAATTTCACAAGGTTGAGATGACCCCACAGGGAAATTCTATCCAGATCTGCAAGAATGGAATCGGAAAGATGAAGACGAGAGGCAACTCTAGATGCAAAGGAAGGAGCAGATTTGAAATGAGTAGAAGAATGGAGGGTTGAGTCATCGGCATATGAATGTATAGGATTAGATGAACAGCTGAGATCATTGATGAAAAGTAAGAATAGAGTAGGAGATAAGACAGAACCCTGAGGAACACCACTATTGACAGGAAAGGAAGAAGAAGTCGCTCCATCAACAACAGCCAAAATAGAGGGATTAGAAAGAAAGCTAGACATAAGTAAGCAAAGAGAAGGAGGAAACCCAAAGGAGGGGAGTTTGGAAAGCAGCAACGCATGCCATACCCGGTCAAAAGCCTTGGATATGTCAAATGCCACCACACAAGACTCCATGAAATCCCTAAGGGCAGAAGACCATACATCAGTAAGATAGGAGAGTATGTCACCAGTTGACCTAGAGCGTTGAAAGGCATACTGGTGATCTGAAAGAAGAGAATGAGACTCCATATGATCCAGGAAATGAGTCGAGGAGAATTTCAAAAATTTTAGAAAGAACAAGTGAGAGCAATAGGTCGATAGTTAGAAGGGTCAGAGCAGCTACCCTTTTGTTTTATTTATTTATAAATTATATATATATATATATATATATATATATATATATATATATATATATATATATATATATATATATATATATATATATATATATATATATATATATATATATATATACACACCATTTGGGGAAATACTGGAAATCCAGTCTAGTTAAAGAATGACATGTCCCAATACATGGAGTATGAAGGTGTGTAAGTAAAAGTTGGGAAAATAGATAAATGGAGCATGTTCTAGACTTTACTAGTAGAGTACATTAAGATTGAGCATAGCAGTTAAGTCTGGAATTAGAGAGTTGAACAGAGAAAGGGTACAAGTGTGTAAAATGGCATTTAACTGAGAGTTCAGAAGAGCAGTGTCCTTTGTAATAACTATAACACGATGGTAAAGTGATGCAACAGTTAGATCAGTGGGCAGAAAGAGATTGGAACATCCTCTTATAAAGAGCAAGCAACTGGGGTTGTCAGAAGAAATAACACGGGAACCTCAGAACACACAACCTCTTAGAAGCTTGTTTATAATTAATGGTATCTTTCCAAGAAAGATCAAGAGAAAGAAAAACTAAATATTAAGAACAGGTGGTGGTTTGAGTCATCTGTAGACTTGCAGGGGAGAGAACGAGATGGAGGGTGGTAATAAGAGTGGATGAAAGATAGGAATGAGTATGCTAATGAGGAAACAATGGCAGAAACCATCCCACAGAAGTGGGAAAGGTGATAAGTGATATATATATATATATATATATATATATATATATATATATATATATATATATATATATATATATATATATATATATATATATATATATATATATATATATATATATATATATATATATGATGGATTGGATATCATTTTGTAATTTGCAGATGTGGATGTTGAATTTTCAAAAGAATGGATGAGGATGTTGAATTTTTGAAAGTGCTGATGCAGATGTTGAATTTTCAAAGTGCAGATGAAAATGTTGAATTTTAACAGTACAGATGCAAATATTGAATTTTCAAAGTGCGAATACGAATATTGAATTTTCAAAAAGTGGGGATGCAGATGTTAACTTTGATGATGATGCGAATGCGTATGCCATCACTATATATATATATATATATATATATATATATATATATATATATATATATATATATATATATATATATATATATATATATATATATATATATATATATATATATATATATATAATTTGAAAAAGCTTCTTTCCTAGAGAACCTTAATCTAATTAGAAAGGTTAATCCCAAGTGTTTCCACATACTCATTTAATACAATGTGAAAGTTTCATACCATATTTCCACCTTCAGCCTTTATAAGATGAAAAGCCCTAGACTCCACCTTTTTGAGAAGAGCTCTATGTGTGGAACCACCACTGTGTGATGTATTTCCCATACATAGGTGAACAACACTCATATAAATTGAAGGTTTTGAGTTGTGTGGAAGATTGTGTCGAGTAGAGAGATGGAGGAATTGAGTTTTTGGTGACAAATCAAAAATGCTTTCTCTGCCCCAATTTGAAATGTGACATATCAGGGGTCAGTTGCCCCAAGGCTACCTTCCCTTGCCTCTATTAACTGCTGTTGGGAGGGGTGCCTTTCAAATTTAAAAGAGTAATAAAAGGTGGAGTCATCAGCATAACAGTTGAAAGGAAATGAAGTGAGAGAGAATGTTATTAAATGAAAAGCAGTAGTAGTGTTGGGGATAGGAAAGTTTGGAAATCAAACCTTTGCAATACACTATCGAAAGCCTTCGATATGTCCAGCGCAACAGCAATAGATTTACCAAAATGAAGTGAAGGAACAAAAGTCAGAGAAAAGGGAAAGAAGATCACTAGTAGAGTGTTTCTTTCAAAAGCCATACTGGCGATCAAAGATAAGATTAGAAGAATTGAAAGGTTTCCAAATCTTCCAGTTAAGGATAGATTCAAAATCTTTAGAAAAAATGAAGGTTAAAGAAATGAGATCGTTGAGGGTTGAAAGGGCTCTCCCTTTTAAAGCAGAGATCAAATGAGCACACATTTACGGTAAGAAGAGGTTGAAGTAGAAAGAAATAGAAAAAATAATTTACCAAGGAAGGGTGCAAGCTCTGAAGCACAAGTTTTGAGAACCACAGAAGGGGTACTATCAGGACCGTATGCCTTCCTAGTGTTAAGCTTTGAAGGAGCAGCAAAGACGTTTTAAGTGAATGTGTGTGTGTATATATATATATATATATATATATATATATATATATATATATATATATATATATATATATATATATATATATATATATATATATATATATATATATATATATATATATATATATATATATATATATATATATATATATATATATATATATATATATATATATATATATATATATATATATATATATATATATATATGATGAATCACGTCATTTTCTCATTCGCAGATGCAGATGTTGAATTTTTATCAAGTGCGAATACGGATATTAAATTTCTGAAAATACAGATACGGATGTTAAGTTTTCTAAAGTGCGGATATGGATGTTAATTTTGATGAGGATGCTCTGCAGATACCATCACTAATATATAGTAATAGCTTAATTCATTGCAATGAGTTTGCTTTTTCCACAATCTTAAAAATATAAAGACTATGCTGAAATGCATTGCACACATATTCTTAGTTTCTATATATGTAGAAAAAAAGAGCAATCACCATAAGACACATTTACCAAAAATAATATGGCAACCTACCATATAAGTATTTTACAAAAGAAAGAAAAATTCACATTTTAAAGTAAACAATTTAAAAAATTTTTATTTAACTTCTTTTACTTTTCCGTGATTAAATATATGTTCAATACATTTCAGCATATTTTGTCAATATTTTTAAAATAGTGAAAAAATACGAACTCATTAGGATGGACTAAACTATTACCATATACAGTGGAACCTCGTAACTTGAATTTAATCCATTCCAGAACGGTTTAAATTACAATACAGATTTTCCCACTGAAATGCATGTTAAATCAATCAATCCAATCCTGAACCCTCCAAAATTGTATGTTTTATTTTTTTTTTTATCTTTTTTTTTTTTTTTTTTTTTTAGAATTTTTAAATATTATAATTAAATATATTTAATAAAAATAATTTATAACGAGTTAAATAATAAAAAATAATATACATATATGAAATAAAACATTTCCTTTTTCCATTTTTATGTAATATTTTTAACTACGAGTTGACAGATGTTCAAGTTTCTCTCTCTCTCTCTCTCTCTCTATATATATATATATATATATATATATATATATATATATATATATATATATATATATATATATATATATATATATATATATATATATATTATATATATGTAATCTGCTTTTTGAGGATTCGAACCAGGGCTCAAAAGATGGAATCCTGATGCGTTAACCACTACACCAACTGATGGTACAAAAGGAGAGAATCCAGAACTTCTACTGGCATATCGCCTAGTGGAAGTCCCCCAAAAAAAACCTGACCACACTTGGGCATAGGGTCAACTTAGCCAATGCTCTATCCTCGTATAAACCGCAGATGCATTTTATATTTTAATTTAATGGAGTTTTTCGGGGACTTCTCACTAGGTGATATGCCAGTAGAAGTTCTGAATTCTCTCCTTTTGTACCATCAGTTGGTGTAGTGGTTAACGCATCGGGATTCCATCTTTTGAGCCCTGGTTTGAATCCTCAAAAAGCAGATTACATAAGTATACCAAATGATTCCACGGTTAGTTATATGTATTTATATGCATATATAGTGGCAATTAAAATAATATATATATATATATATATATATATATATATATATATATATATATATATATATATATATATATATATATATATATATATTTTTTTACACATCACCACCACTCACGGGCAAAGCCCTATTCAAGGAGGGGGTGTTATAATATAATATATATATATATATATATATATATATATATATATATATATATATATATATATATATATATATATATATATATATATATATATATATATATATATAAAGCAGCCTGGCATAAAATGCAAAAACAAAGGACAGTCAGGGGACAATATATTTTTTTTTTTTTAGAAATTACTTCAAGCTTGGTATAATGGGCTTGTGTATATTTTATCTTTAAGGTTTCAACTGAGTGGATAAGAAAACGAATAAATTACAATTACCAAGAATAGGTTGGCTAGGGTTGTCCAAGCCGAAATTCAAATCTTTAAAAAATGTAAACTATACATTCTACAACTGTTTCAATACTTTTCTGCATAATTATTATATGAAAATATGACCCATGCCGCCCTTATTGGCTTGTTCACGCCATGCTTCCCCCAATAGGAAAACAAAAATTAAGCTTTTCAGCCATTCCCCACGAGGGCAAGCGTCAAGTACAAAAGCGTTTGCTTTCCATATTGAGAAAAACAACTTTTAAGCTAATAATTCACAGTGATCTTAAATAATAAGAAAGTAACTTTCTCTAATATCAAAAACTTATAACTTACCCGTTCATCATTACTTAGTTTCTTGTTTAACGATTTCAAAATAAAAACAAGCTATACAACTCTGAGATGGACGCTGTAACAACAAGTGGCTACTATTCAATATGGCGGGTCTGAGGCGTTGGGATTTTGTTGAGAATGAACTGCCACCTAGCGGGAAGGAAAGGGATTAGAATGTTATATATAAACTAGCAAATATTCGAAAATAAAGAATAGTATTGGTGTTAGCTAGTAATAACAATATTCCTTATTAGTGTGATAATAATAATAAATATATAATATATATATATATATATATATATATATATATATATATATATATATATATATATATATATATATATATATATATATATATATATATATATATATATATATATATATATATATATATATATATATATATATATATATATATATATATATATATATATATATATATATATATATATATATATATATATATATATATATATATATATATATATATATATATATATATATATATATATATATATATATATATATATATATATATATATATATATATATATATATATATATATATATATATATATATATATATATATATATATATATATATATATATATATATATATATATATATATATATATATATATATACACACACAAGAATATGAATTAGACGGATATTCATTTTACACACACAGGAATATTAAATAGACGGATACTCATTTTACTTATACCAACGGAGAGGAAGGAATGGTGGAGGTGTAGCACTATATGTTAAAAGCAATATTGAATCAGTGTTAATAGCTGACATTAAAACAAATCAGGATGTGGAATCTGTGTGGGTAGATATTCTTATGTATAATAAATCATACAGGATAGGAGCATTTTATAGAGCTCCTGATCAGAGTCAAGTATTAGATGAAGAAATGGTGAAGGAAATCAAGGTAGCGTGTGAAAATAATGTAAAAGGGATAGTCATTATGGGTGATTTTAATTTTCCAGACATTGAGTGGAATACTTTGAGTAGTATAGTTAATAGAAGTTCAGTATTTGTAAATTGTATTCTATACAACTTTTTGAGTCAGATGGTCCAAGAACCGACAAGGCATGCAGCATTGTTAGATTTAATATTAACAAATGATGAAAATATGGTGAATGATATCGAAGTCGGTGAGACTTTAGGAGCTAGTGATCATTATATTATTAGATTTAACTGGAATACGAGGTCTGGGCCCAAATTGCAAGTCAATAGGGAAAAGATATTAGATTTCAGAAATGGAGATTTTAGCAAATTCCGAGCAATGCTCAATGAAATTGACTGGGATAAGGAGTTTAATGGTCAAAATTGTTTCATCATGTGGGAATACTTCAAGCAAATATTGGCTAACTATTCAGTCTGTGTGTTTTAAAGATAAACCCATTAGGGTGGCAAATAGAAAACCTAATTGGTGGAGTAGAGAGATAAAAGAGAAAATCAGTGAAAAGCGTAGATGTTTTAAAATATTCAAAGGTAGGAGCAGGGGGGAAGATTTGGAACATTATAAGAAAATTAGGAATGAACTTAACCAGTCAATAAGAAGAGCAAAGAGAATGGCAGAAATTAATTTGGCAAGGAACAGTAATAAAGACCTGAAAAAGTTTTTTAGCTTTTAAAAATTTAAAAGCAAGGATAAGAAAATTGGCCCAATTAAAATTGATGGGAATTTAGTAAGTTCAGATAAGGAATTGGTTAATATTTTCAATGCTTATTTTGCATCAGTGTTTACTGAGGAAAGGTTGGATAGCAGTTTAGAGACTAATAGCTCTAGTATATACATGTAATGAATAGGTGTACAGCATTTCAAATTGAGCTAAATGAAATCGCATCTTTACTAGAACATATTCACCCAAATAAGGCAGCGGGTCCGGATGGTGTGTATGGTAGAATTCTAAAAGAGGGGAGTATCAGTATTGCAAAGGCACTGTATTTGATTTTTAAGCGATCTATTGCTTTTGGAGAGGTACCTGAGGACTGGAAAACGGCATATGTGGTGCCCATTTTTAAAAAAGGTAGTAAGGAAGATTTAGGGAACTATAGGCCAGTTAAGTTTAACATCTCTGGTTGTGAAAATTTTGGAAAAGTTACTGAAAAGTCATATAGAGAAGCATTTAGATGATAACAAGATACTATATAACTCCCAGCATGGCTTTAGAAAGGGTAGATCATGTCAGATAAATCTACTAGAATTTATGGAATATATTACTGAATGTATAGACAGGGGTGATCCAGTTGATGTCATATATTTAGACTTTAGCAAAGCTTTTGATAAGGTACCCCATGTTAGGCTGATGCAAAAGTTGTCGCAGTATGGATATAGATGGAATGGTACACAATTGGATTAAAGAGTGGTTAAAGAACAGAAGGCAGTGTGTATTACTTAATGGTAATAAGTCATTATGGGAAACGGTGAAGAGTGGGGTCCCACAGGGTTCTGTGCTGGGACCACTTTTGTTCCTTATATATATAAATGATTTAGACAAAGATCTTAAATGTAAGGTTTCAAAGTTTGCAGATGATACCAAAGTGGTTCCCTCAGTAAGGAATAATGATGGATGCATAAAGCTTCAAGGTGATCTTGAAAGACTTTTTGGTTGGGCAGAGAGGTGGCAAATGAATTTTAATTGTAAAAAATGTAAAATTCTTCATTTAGGTTACTCAAATGAAGGATTTAATTATGAAATGAATGGGGAGTGGCTTGAGACTGTGGACCAAGAAAAGGATTTAGGTGTGATTATTAGCAGTAATCTGAAGGTGGGTGATCAGTGTTTGGAAGCAAGGAATAGAGCTAATAAGATGTTAGGTATAATTAATCGCAATGTAGTTTACAAGAGCAAAGAGGTTATAAGCAAGCTATATAATAGCTATGTTAGGCCAGCATTAGAGTATTGTGCACAGGTTTGGGCTCCTCATTTAAGAAAAGACATAGATATGCTGGAGAGAGTACAACGTCGAGCAACAAGGATGATTTCTGGCTTTGAAAATAAGAGCTATGAAGAGAGGTTGAAGGAGTTAGGAATGTTCTCGGTTGAAAGGAGATTTCTCAGAGGGGATATGATACAAGTTTACAAAATATTTGCATCTGACAGTAATACAGAGATTGAAAAATACTTTATAGTGGACTGTGGAAGAGTAACTAGAGGACATGATAAGAAAATTAAAAAGAAGCCATGCCAATCTCGATCTAAGAAAATACTCTTTCAGTAATAGAGTTGTTAATTTTTGGAATGACTTGCCACAAGAGATTGTTGACTGTGATTCTCTTGTCAAATTTAAAAGGGGGCTAGATAGATATATGGATGGTTTAGGTATTATATAGTATAACTTGACTAAGCCAAATTGGCGGGTATATATGAATTTTTAGATCAACAGATTAATCTATGACTATGCCTAACGGCAGTTTTTTTTTTTTTTTTTTTTTATTATTTTATTTTTTTTTTTTGTAGTTGGTGATGGTTCATTGAATATTGCATGTATAATTGGGCTTAATTTTAATTTTATCTTTGCATGAATGTACTGATAACTAGGGATGGGATAGACCTAGTCTTTCGTGCATGTATTAGTATTGTTATTGTTATTATTTGTTTGGACTGAGGACAGTCTCGATAGGCCCTTGTGGCTTCTAACTGTCTCTATTTTCCTATGTTCCTTTGTAATGTTGAGAATCTTTTATTTGATAACTAAGGTACATTCAAAATACATCCTAAATAAGGATATCTATTTTTGGATGGCAACATCATTTTTAAGAATTGACTATGTTTTAAACTTGTGTTAGCACTTTGGCTTTTTTCGAAAATAACGACCAATTAAAATCTAGAAGTGAGTATAAAGAAATATGAATTTCTCCCCCACGATTGATGTAAATTGCTTCCAGAACTTTAAGCCTTGTAAAGTATTTTAATAAGGCCTATTATTTTTTATGTTATGTTTCTCTTATTTGAATGTTTGAGAGTGGAATTTTAGACTCTGAGCCTATTGTTAGAACTAATTTGACTGTCTTGACTCTAGGCAGTCTCTAAGAAAAATTTGCTTATTTTAGTATTTGACTTTTAGGTATAGGGTAGACCTGTTAGGTTTTGTACTACTTAATAAATTACTTTACTCTGACCTTGTTAAACGGTTCTAGATTGAGGTATTAAGAGTTTAGTTTCAATCCTGGGAATTTGAATGAGAAGACCAATTAAAAGGTCATTTGATATTGAATTATCCTTTAAAAGATAAACGTAAGCCTTCTACTTATAAAGGCAAAATATCCAAAATAGTAATTTTTGGAAAACCCGTAAAAGCCAATTTACAGTTAATAAAACTTTTTTTTTTTTTTTTAATAAAAAGTTCACATCTCACGGGCATTGCCCTATTCGAGGAGAGGAACTTTTCTAGGTAGTATATACCTAGGATCTCCAAGTGGGATCAAACCGGCCCTCTCAAGCACGTGAGTCAATCACCCTACCAATTGAGCCACGGTAGACTTCAAAGTTTATCATATAATACCATTATATGGTAAACTTTGCTTATGGTAAATTTGAGTATCCTTGTTTTTCTTATGTTTTACTTTATAGGCTATAATATTTTAACTAATTGGATTTAATTATTTTGGTTATGCAGTCACAAAACTGTTTGCTTTATTTCCTCTCTCAGGGGTTTCTAGGTCAGATAATCCCAATAACTTTCCAAAAAATAACTTTATTTAGATATTAGGAATAACACTAAATCGTAATTAGACCCTACGTCTATTAAATTAGCCTTTTTAGTTTACTTTGTTTCTCACCTTTATTGGTTAACTCGGTTTCTTTAACTATTTGGAGTTTATCATTTAATTTTGAAGTTTAACTATTAAGGCGTTTATCATAAATTGTTTAATTTTTAATGTACTTTAAGAATGGCTATAATGGAAGAGTGCCAATCTTTGAACCGTCTATTTATTAGTAAGAGAGCAGATCTAAAAAATAGTGTGAAGTTGATTTTAAATAAAACTGAAACTTGTTCGAGCGGGTTATTTATAAAAGATAAATTGGTTGAGGTAAAAATCCTTAGAGAAATTAGAAAAAAATATATTGTCCAATATATATAAGTTTGATACATGGCGTGAACTTTACCTTAGTGATCACGAAATATCCTTTCAATATAAAATTGATAAAGAGGACAAAATTTCTCTAATAGCGGAAAATTTAGCGAAGTCTAGTACTCTGCTGACGCGAAGAATCAGTTTCTCCTGTAGTAAATCCTCTTGAAAGTATTAGTTCTAACACCCTTGATAGTGCTAGGCCAAGTTTAAATTTATTTAGGAGTGCCAAAGAACCTTATCAGATAGGTAGATATGAAAGAAATGAGGATGACAAACTAGCTTTCTCTCGATTTATAGCTAAATTCAGAGCCCTAATTAATAATAACACTATTACTCTGATGAAGAAAAATCCGTTCATTTAAAAAGTAATTTAGGGAATACTGCTTATGATATGGCAAAGCATGGTAACCCTGAGGGGTCTAATTACATATCAATCCTTCATTTTAACTACCTTGATTAAGACTTTGTTGCTGAAAAGATTTTTCAACAGTTATATGAAATCCCTTCTCCGCCGGAAAATAATTCAGAAGCTTTATCTTAATAAAATGAAAGCACTGGCCTATGATCTTAAGTCAAATGGTTTTGATTTCCTTTTACCCCAGACTCTAGATTTCAAATTTTTAGAAAAAGAAGTAATGATATCATTCCAAGAAAGATCGCTAGAAAAAGAATGGATTTGAGTTGTGTGTTAATTAGTTCTATGGTAGTTTATAAGTTACCACCCAAATTCAATAACGCTCATATTGAAAAAGTGCAAAATAATTACCAAAGTATCCTTGATGCTTTTGATCATTCTCCTACTTTACTAAAACGCCTGGAGTTGTGGCAATGACCACAACATTAGCCTAAGCATGGTAATAACTATAAGAATAATAGATTGGTAAGCCTTGTAAAAGTAGTAATAGTAAGAATAACAATAATGGTTATAGGTATAATAAATTGCCAATAATAATAGTAGTAGTCAAAATAAAGGTAGTAATTATAAATTTTCCAGTAATAGTCAAACTAAGTCCACCCTAGAAAACTTTAAAACTTCCCAAAAATCTTCTAGATCTAGTGTTCATAGTAAAACGAATGCATCCAATCGTTCTTTCCCTTGTAAATTTTGTAGTTTTTGTAGTTTCTGTAGCGCTCTGAAATATCATGTTTTTCGGCTCGTTGATATCAAATTTCAATACTAGTCTTAGAGTTTTATTTAAACTAAAAGGAAATGATTTGATCTTTCTAGCTGGACTCCAGGGAGTGCTTGGGTTGGATGTTGCCTTCCCTTGCACTACCTTGCCCTATAGCTAATCCTTTTCGCGTGTTAGCTTCTCAGAGAGTTTCTCTCTTGTGCCCACGACTTTGCACTTTAGTGTCTCACTTTCCCACCTCTCTACTCATTCTTCACATTCTCCCTCATGATTCACAAGAATATGCTTAAATATTATCTTTTAAAACCAAATTACAAACTCAAAACGTAAATCTGCCTTGAAGTAGTTCGATATCCAAACAATAAATCTCATCGACCCCTCACCACATCATCACTCGATGGTTGGTGGCCTCGTGTAATGGGGCTGGTTTTTGCCCTTGTGGAGGGTCTTCATTGTTTAAACAATTTCTGCAACATTATCGGTATTTATATTTATTTCCACTTTTTTGAACAACACCTTTCTTCTTGTAGATCTCAATTCATGTTCAAAACCGAAACTCAAGGGCTTGAGCATTACAACAGCAAACCTCTTTCTCTAACTCCTCTTATTGTCTTTATCCTCTATTTTTAAAAAAGAAGAAGGTATAGTAGTATATTATATATATATATATATATATATATATATATATATATATATATATATATATATATATATATATATATATATATATATATATATATATATATATATATATATATATATATATATATATATAGGGACCGACCGGGGCCGGGGTTCTGGCCGGGGTTTCCAAAAATTTGTAAAGAGGTCAAAAGCACTGAAATTTTAGGTTAAGAAAATTAGATATAAATTTAATTGAGGTTTATTTAATTGTAAGGAAGGAGTAGAATAGCCAACATTCACTTAAATTAATGATTATATGCATTTTCTCCGAAATTTTTTAGAAAAATTACAGTTTTGTATAGTAAAAATTTAAAAAAAGTACAAAAATTAAAAATAAAATAAAAAAATTCTAATTCATAATAGTGATTCAACAGGTTTACCTAGGTAAGACCCTAAGGTAAAGTTTGAAAAAATGTAAAATATAAAATTATCAATATAACCTGTATTTATACATATCATTGTTATTTTATTGCTATGTATCAAACTTGTATCATTTAGCTACATTATTTAAAAATTATTATTTTGTTTATACTTTCAGTCAATATGGCTAAAAGATCAGCTTCTGCAGTATTGAAGTACTTTACAATGTTTCAGGATAGGCTCGAAATAGCTAAATATAACATCTGCAGTCAGAAAATTAGAAGAGAACCTCCGGGTGCCTACAAGTAAAAAAAATTCAACCAAATCTAAAAAAAAAAAAAAAAAAAAAAAAAAAAAAAAAAGAAAAAAAAAAAAAAAAAAAAAAAAAAAAAAAAAAAAAAAATCTTAATTTTCTTATATTTTGTTTGAAATTTTTTTTATTATTTGACTGATTGAGCTGAAATTTTCAAGGTTTATGCATTTTTTCACGAAGTTCTGAGTTGATTTCGAGCATTTTTTTTTGAGTCTATAACGGTTTGAAAGTTATTTGGACCCAAAGTTGAAAAAAATGAATAGCTGGGTCAAACCACTGGTCCACATGAGCTGAAAATTTAACTGAATAATCTTAGCCCCAATTTCTTGCATTGGTGGGAATAGATTTTTGATATCACGTCTAGAAAAAAGTTATAAGCACTTGAAATTTTTTTTGCAAAAATCGTACCCTTCCATTGAAAAAAATTATTTTTAAAAAAAATACGCTATCTACTAAATTTTTATTTCTATATATTGTTTAGAGGAGGGACGGGGCAACAACATTTATTTAGTGCATTATTAAATGCTATTTGTTTGAAGCGAGATATAGCCTCTCAAACTTTGGAAATTTTTGAAATTTGGTCAAAAATGGACCGATTTTGAAGGCTATATCTCAAAACCAACGAATCGCATCGAATAAAGTACATAGAGGAATTTGTAGCCCCACCCCTCCTCTATACACACCAAAAATAGGAAATGTTATAGTTGTATTTTTTTTAAAAAAAATTTTGTTTGAAAAGGTGGATTTTTTTCAAAAATATTTTTTTTTTGAATAAATTTGAATAAATACTCCAACTTTCAGCTCATTTCAAAAAGTGGTTTGGCCATGCCATTCTTTTGAAAAAGGGTCAAATTTCCCCCCCCCCAAAAAAAAAAAACTTTTTAACTGTAATAGACTCGGAAAAACGCTAGAAATGGACTTTTCTTACGGGTAAAAAATCTATATACACTGAAAGTTTCAGCAGAATCGGCTGAAAATGAATTTTTTTTTTCAAACTTGATTGTTCCTTTTTTTATTTTAACCCGGCTGGCAAAACCCGGTTTTCCCTGATTTTTATGGCCGGGGCCCCGGTCGGTATCTATATATATATATATATATATATATATATATATATATATATATATATATATATATATATATATATATATATATATATATATATATATATATATATATATATATATATATATATATATATATATATATATATATATATATATATATATATATATATATATATATATATATATATATAATATATATATATATATATATATATATATATATATATATATATATATATATATATATATATATATATATATATATTATATATATATATATATATATATAATATATATATATATATATATATTATATATATATATATATATATATAATATATATATATATATATATATATATATTAATATATATATATATATATATATATATATATATATATATATATATATATATAATATATATATATATATATATATATATATATATATATATATATATATATATATATATATATATATATATATATATATATATATATATATATATATATATATATATATATATAAATATATATATATATATATATATATATATATATATATATATATATATATATATATATATATATATATATATATATATATATATATATATATATATATATATATATATATATATATATATATATATATATATATATATATATATATATATATATATATATATATATATATATATATATATATATATATATCTCCTCCGGTGGGCAAAGGCCGGAGGCCTACTGATTTCCACCGGAGTTGGAAAAATACTATTTAGGTCGATGTTGGCCGACGTGTCCAGATACACGGCGTTTGAAAGTGTGCAAGTCAAAGGAAGTTGGGAAAACAGATAAAAGGAGTGTGTTCCAGTCTTTACCAGTAGAGTATATGTAAGATTGAGCATAGCGGTTAAGTCTGGGATCAGAGAGTTGGACAGAGAAAGGATGAGATTGTGTAGAAAGTCGTGTCACACGGGCTCTTCTCAATGGAGGAGGTATGCGACGAGAGAGTTCAGAAGAGCAGTGTCCTTTGTTGTAATAGCGATAGTATAGAGAGAGTGACGCAACAATTCGACGGCAGAAAGAGATTGGAGAGAGTTAGTAAGAGCAGGAGAGTTGATAAGACGAAAAGCCTCTAGACTCCACCTTCTCAAGTAGAAACTGTATGAAGTGGAACCACCCCAGATGTGTGAAGCGTACTCCATACAGGGACGAACAATACCCCTATACAGAGCAAGCAACTGGGGTGGCGTGAAGTAATTCTGAAGGCGCCTCAGAACACCCAACCTCTTAGAAGCTTGTTTAGAAAGAGAAGTAATGTGATCTTTCCAAGAAAGATCACGAGAAAAAGAAACACCGAGAATATTAAGAACAGATGAAGGTTTGAGTTGGGTGTTTTCGAGAAGATATCATAGTTGTGTGGAAGATTGTGTCAAGTGGAGAGATGAAGGAACTGAGTTTTTGAGGCATTGAAAACAACCATGTTTTCTCTGCCCCAATTGGAAATACGTGAAAGATCAGAGGTTATTTGCTCCAAGGCTACCTTTCTCGAGTCTAATAACTGCTGTTGGGATGAACGTCTTTCAAACTGAAAGAAGTAATGAAGTGTAGAGTCATCAGCATAGGAGTGGATAGGAGATGAAGTGATAGAAAGAAGATCATTAATGAGAAGTAGAAAAAGTGTTGGGTAGACAGAACCCTTAGGGGTTACGGTGCCGAAAGTAGAACAACCTTAGGAATACCATGGAATAGTTACGAAAGAGTGGGTTGGCCGAGCTCCGGAATTATGCCGCACCGCACCGCACCGCACAACCGTTGGCATTGCAAACCGCACCAAGCACCGGTCAAGAAAACTGAGGTCTAGAAGAAGAGAGGTGATGTTCAACAAAATGGATATTATAGAGTAGACAGGCAATGTCACAAAAATTTATGAAAACAATAGACCATGCATCAGGAATCTTGGTATCAAGAATCTTGGTAGCCGCCCTCCAGTGCTTCTCCAAGGCTACTGTTGTTGACGGCATTATTAATCTGCTTAAAAAAAAAAAAAAAGGTGTGTCTTTATTAGTGTTTTATATGTTTGAAGGAGAGCCTACTATTTATATAAAAATAATAATATATATATATATATATATATATATATATATATATATATATATATATATATATATATATATATATATATATATATATATATATATATATATATATATATATATATATATATATATATATATATATATATATATATATATATATATATATATATATATATATATATATATATATATGGAGAGAGAGAGAGAGAGGAGAGTACGTAGCGCCGTCCGAAGCGTTGCAAGTACCCCCCATTGGGCATAACCGCGGAATGACAGGTTGGGCTAGACCATTCCGTTTCACTCCGTTGCCCTTTGGTTCGTCCTTTTCGAGTTTAACCTCAGAGGGACTCTAGTGTACCATCGTCTCATATTGAAGTGTCTATGCTCCCACTACCTCTATATCCCGTTTCTTTCTATGTTACTACAAATTTACAAGCTCTTACTCATACATTTCCTTTTAAAACGTAACAAAATGACGAAACTAAAAGCTGCTTCGGAGATGCTTGAAGGGGCGGCATCCAAAGAATGCCTCTCTTCCAATTCTCACCCCATCATCACTTGGGAGTTCGCGGCCTTCGATGATGAGAATGATGCAGTCAAAGCCCTGCGCTTCGCTTGGCCTGGGGCACGGTCTTCTTTTTTCATTATTTTCTGCAACATTCGTGGTCTTTTTTCTAATTTCCGATTTCTCGAACACCCTCTCTCTTCTTCTAAACCTCATCTCTTGTTCTTAACCGAAGCTCAGGTAAGTGAGTGCGCTGACAGGAAACCTTATTCTGTTTCCTCATACTGTCTCTATCCTTAATTTTCAGTCAAAGGCTGATGCTACCCTTATGTGCGCAATGGTGTTGATTGTTCTCGTGTATCTAATTTGTAGTCTCCTGAATTCTCTTCTTTATGGCTTATGCTCTCTTGCAGTTCTAATACTAAATTTATTTGTTCTGTCTATTTATCTCCTAATTCTACTGACTAAAAAAATTCTTTGACTTTTAAATTCCAAAATAGAGCACATTCTTTCTTCTTCTCCTTTCTCCGAAATCATCATATTAGGTGATTCAGTGTTCACCACCGCCAATGGCTTTCATCTAGTTCTCATGATCCAGCCGGTGAACTCGCCTTCAACTTTTCTATCCAGAACAACCTTGAGCAGTTGGTGCAACTCCCTACCCGTATCCCTGACCGTCTTGGTGATGAACCCAACATACTTGATCTTTTCTTAACCTCTATTCCTTCTCCTTTTACTGTTAAACTATTTCCTCCTCTGGGTTCATCTGATCACCTTCTTATCTCCATTTCTTTTTCTGTCTTTTCAAGTCTTCCGCAAGAATGTTTCTGGCACTTCGGTGCTGCTAACTGGCCTGACTTTCGGTTCTACTTCTCTGATTTCCAATTGAATAATTACTGCTTAGGTGGGAGGGGTCCCTTGGAGTGTGCTGAAAGCATAACCGAGGTGATTCTCTCTGGCATGGAGGCGTACATAGCATATTCTTTCCCTTCTTCTAAGCCTAACAAATCTTGGTTCAACTCTACTTGTTCTCGCGCTCTCCCCAGCTGAGATACTGCATTCGGGATTACTGTCGTCTTCAAACTCCAGAAATCCACGCAACTTATATTTCATCCCGGAATCGTGCAAAATCTATTCTTCGTGGTATCAAAAAATCTTTTCTCCGTAGAAAGTGCAATAATCTTCCTGGTTCTTCTTTTTCTCCCTTTCTGGCATTTTGAAAAAAATTTCAACTCTGATTTTGCTTCTTCCTCTTTCTCTCCTCTAGTTTCTGCTGATGGAACAACTGACATTTTGCTTCCTACTAAAGCTGAACTCTTCGCTCAAACATTTGCCTCAGACTCTATATTAGATGATTCAAGAGCTATTCCTCCTCTTTCAACTTCCTCCACCTCCAATTCATCTATGCCTAATATTGTAATTTCTTCTAAAGATGTCATTTCATTTCTCTCTGAGCTTAACACTAAGAAGGGGTATGGTCCTGATGGTATTCATCCTGCGGTTCTCAAAACTTGAATTTCTGATCTTGCACCCTACCTTGATAAACTATTTCATCTCTATCTCTCCACTTCGACCTTCTCTTCTTGTTGGAAGCGTGAGTTCATTCAGCCTGTGCCGAATAAGAGGGGATCCCTCTCAACCTTTTAACTATCGTCCTATTTCTATAACCTCCGTTCTTTCTAAAGTTTTCGAAACTATTCTTAATTAACAGGAAGATTTGGTAACACCTTAATTCTTCCAATCTTTTCTCTGATTGCCAGTATGACTTTCGTAAAGAGATCTCTACTGGTGATCTCCATTCCCTTCCTTCTGACTCTTGGTCATCCGCTCTTTGGTGATTTGGTGAATCTTTCGCTATGACGCTAGATATATCGAAAGCTTTCAATAGAATCTGGGCCAAAGTTTTGATTTCCAAATTTCTCTCTTTCGGAATCTATCGTTCTCTCTATAACCTTCTCTCTGATTTCCTTTCTGATTGTTCTTCAGCATCTGCTGTAGACAGCCATCGTCCTTCCTATAAATCTATAAATAGTGGTGTTCCTCAAGGATCTGTCCTATTGCCAACTCTTTTCCTAATTTCAATCAATGACCTCTCTTTTACTTCGTCTCCAATCCACTCCTATGCCGGTGACTTCATCCTTTATTACTCCTTTCGACTTGAAAGGCATCCCTCCCAATCAACAGTTAATTGTTGCAAGAAGGGTGGCCTTGGAATAACTGATCTCTGATCTTTCTCGCATTTTAAATTGGAGCAGAGAAAACATGGTCATTTTCAATGCCTCAAAAACTCAATTCCCCCATTTTTCTTCTCGACACAATCTTCCACACAACTATGACATCTTAAAACAATCAACTCAAACCTTCATCTGTCCTCAATATTCTAGGTTTCCTTTTTCTTGATCTTTCTTGGAAGATCACATTATTTTCTTTCTAAACAAACTTTAAGAGGTTGGCTGTTCTGGCGCCTTCGTATTTTTCACCACCCCATTTGCTTTCTCTTTATAGGGGTGTTGTTCCCTGTATGGAGTACGCCTCGCATATCTGGGTGTTCCACACATACTGCTCTTCTCGAAAAGGTGGAGTCTAGGGCTTTTCGGCATATAAACTCCTTTGCTCTTTCTAACTCTCTCCAATCTCTTTCTGCCCGTTCGAATTGTTGCGTTAATCTCTCTATACTATCGCTATTACAACGGACATTGCTCTTCTGAAGTCTCACGTTGCATAAATCCTGCATTGAGAAGGGCTCGTGCGACACGTCCCAATACTTAACCGCTATGCTCAATCTTACATGTACTCTACTGGTAAATTCTGGAACACATTCACTTTATCTATTTTCCCAACTTCCTATGATTTACATACATTCAAACGCAGTGTATCGGGAAATGTCGTCTTTTAACTTGACCAGATTTCCAACTATTCCCTAACTCGGGTAGAAATTATATATATATATATTTAGGGCTTGGGAGGAGACATTTTTAATTTGCGAATGTGGATATAGATTTTCGTCAGGTGCTGATGTGGATGTATAATATTTACAAGTGTATATATATATATATATATATATATAATATATATATATATATATAATATATATATATATATATATATATATATATATATATATATATATATATATATATATATATATATATATATATATAATATATTATATATATTATATATATAAATATATATATAATATATATATATATATATATTATATATTATATATTATATATATATATAATTATATATTATATATTATATATATATAATATATTATATATATATATATATATATAATATATATATATATATATATAATATATATATATATATATATATATATATATAATATATAATTCTTAATTAACTTTGATTAATGTCTAGGGGTAATTGAAATATTCGTTAAAATAAAATGATATTCTTATTAATTTACTTAAAAAAAAAATTATTAAGGAAAAATAATTCACTAATATTTCTTTTTTTTTTTAGGAAGTCTATTGCTTTCCTTCTTCAATTGCTTTGTTTCAGGAGGAATTCTACTTCTCCTTTTTATTTACTTTTCACTCTCAGGAGGTATTCAACTTCTCCTGTAATTTATTTATTCTTTCAAGGAGGAATTCAACTTCTATTTTTTATTTAATCTTTCCAGGAGGAATTCTACTTCTCCTATTTACTCAATTCTTCAGGAGGTATTCAACTTCTCCTACTTATTTATTTAATCTCTTCCAGGAGGAATTCTACTTCTCCTTTTTATTTAATCTTTCAGGAGTTATTCTACTTCTCCTATTACTCTTCCCAGGAGGTATTTGACTTCTCCTGTTAGTCTAGTCTTTCGACCCTTTTGTCGGGTTTCTCTCATTATAATAGATTACGGTCAGTGAAATGACACCAGATTAATAGGGTTTAAGTACCTGGCTTCTTTAACTACGATACCATGTAGATAACCACCCTTTTTTCCTTTTAATTTCTCTATCCTTCAGCATTCGTCTTCCCTTCTTGATAGTAGGATATTGGAATCTTATATATAATATATATATTATATATATATATATATATATATATAAATATATATATAATATATATAAGTATATAATATATATATATATTTTGATTTTAGTCTTGCTTATTTATGTTATTTTAATATCAATATTATTACTTTATTTTTATTATTACATTGTAATTGTTATTTTTTTAAATATCTTATAGATTGTTAAAGAATTTATATTTTGATTGCAATTTTAAAATAGAAATTTGTAAAATTAAATTAGTACTGTAGTACTGAAGAC
>SEYY01018813.1:0-15041 GCA_009176605.1 Armadillidium nasatum | reverse complement strand
ATTATTTAATGTTTCAAGCCCTTTATTAAAATTACGGGAAAATATTTAAAAACGTAAGTGGTCAGAAATTGAATTCGTAAAGGGAGTTACAAAATGGAATTTAGTTTTTATAGATGTTTTTTAAGCATTAATTAGGTCATAGTAAATCTTGTATTTACAGGTTTTAAAAGTAATATTGTATTTAATTTATTTTTATAAATAACTTTCATAATAAAATTTTCAATCATTACATTAGAGGTCACGTAAGTTGGGTATGTATTTCCTCCCTTTTTCAGGAATGTAGGAACAACTTCTCAACTGGTAGAGGTCAAAAATTGGCAGAAAAATTGTGTCCCATTTTTGGGTAAGGTTCCGATTGATCCCATCCTGAGCAAATGTTTGGAAACTGGAGAAAGCTATTTGGAGAGATTTGCTCTCTCTGAAGGATCTAAAATAATGAAAACGTTGCAGAATGTTTCACTAAAAGAAAAAAAGAAATGCAAGTTGATGCGTAAAATTTATTTTAACGTTAAAGTATTTTTAATTTATTATCTTCTTATAAAACTCGAGAATTTCATGTTTAAGTTATTATTGGTTAGGATAATATCGTATTTTGAAGATACTTTTAAATTTCTTTTCTTCTTTTGGTTAGTTTGTATAAATTACTTGCTTATATCAATTCAGCCAACCAATGTACTTCTTTTTTTTTGTTAAAGTTTTTTCTTTTATTTCCATTTTTAAAATATATTTGTTAAAGTTTTTTCTTTATTTCTTGCCTCCTTCCCTTAAAGTAAAACCTTAAGTAGGATTCAAAATCGAAAGTTTTTGGGTAGTTTTACAAATCTTTTTATTGACTAACTAAAATCTTTTTTTAAAGTTTTATAAAATATTTAATTAAAATAACGACAGAGATTTGGAACAATCTAATGTTTTCGGTTTCTTTTGAATATCATTTCTAGAAGCTTTTTTTAATTTGTTTATAATACTGAAACGATCTCTCAACTATTTTGTTCTCGGTAATGGGGAAACGTCTGGATATTGGTATTAAATTATTTGCTACAAAATTTGAATTTACTATTACATATGAAACTACCAAACGATAGTTACAGAATCATAAACTTTTGAGACACTATTTTATGAACACAATTTTAAATTGCATAATAAAAAAATACACGTTTGGGGAAATATTAGAGTGAAAGTTATCTGTGGGTTTCAGTAAATTATAGTCGAAGTAGATTACTTGTAATTTTGTGTGTGTGTGTGTGGTGTTTTTTTTTTTTAATAACCAGAAAAGTTATTTTTACCATTTTTTTAAGTTAAATGTAAAAATTTTCAAATTTTAACAATTCCTATTCACTTTCACTGAATTTTTTTGCAACCATTATTGGGGAACCCTGTAGATAAGTTTTATGTGATGCCCTATTATAAAGAACTACAATGAGGGTTTAAGTTCCTGTTTTTCTGAGAAACTTTAAAAAGAGATACATAAAGGTATAAAGAAAGCTGAAGTTAAAACTAAGTCCTGCTTCTATTAGACCTCGAATAGCGACGACTCTTTATCACCTCAATTTTAATCCAATATAAAAAAACTTCGTCTGTCAAGATGACATTCGCAGTGCAATTATACATAATTTAATATCTTTTAGTAATATTAATCACATGTTTCTAGGGTTGAAGATAAAACTGTATAAGCTTAATGACCCGGAACTTCACTTTCAATCTTCGGAAAAAAAAAAATTATGTGCAATTTACTGAAAATATATTTCAGGTTAAAACAAAAAGAATAAATATATTTTTATTGCATTTTTCATCAGGTAACAACGTCTTAAAATTTATATTATTAAAGTAATAAGTATATAAAACTAACCTTATCTGTTAAATTATCCCATAAGCTAATAAAATACAAAACATTCTATCTCCCTTTTCATTCCAACACTTTCACAGACGAAGAAAAAACTTTTTCATTGGATCCAAATCTTTAAATACTACATTGTTTATTTCAATTCAGCCAACCAATCTACTTCTCTCCTTGAATATAGAATGTGATATTGCTACCAAGGTAGGAAAATTTGTGCAAAACCATTGTCAATGATTTATATACCTAGTTCAAATTTGTTTTCTTAGAAAAACTTTGCAACTGAATAACCAGCAGTCCGAAGATATTTCTGGCAAAAAGTAAATATACGTGATAATATTTTAGCTTTAGATTTTTAAATCATTTCTCTATATCTTTTACTTCCAAATTTACGAAAATCACTTTTACATAATTTCCCTCACTTTGATATTCGATTCACTTAAAATTCCCCTTTCAAAATCTCATCTTATTTCCACTATAAATCTTCACTTCCGTTTATTCTTAGGTCCCTTTTTTTGTTTACAAATATTCCTGTCCCTCCTCTATGAAGGGATACATTGGTTCAACCTCAGAACTCGTATTTTAGAGCATCAAGGTATTATCACACCACTCCCTCTCCCATCTCCATCTCTTCTCCTCCACAGTCCAATATTCGCTCTCATTCATTATCTTGCCATACTTTTCTGCTTCCTCAGCATTTTTCTATTCTGGATTCGGCTTCTGATCCTGTTTCTCATTCTGGAGTCAATATATATCACCAAACACAAACCTGAACTAAATTTTAGCCTCTCTTCTTCATTCTTGACTTTCCTTTCTCATTTTTTCTTTTTCTCTTTTTACCGTTCCTGTTCCCTCCCCCTCTCCTTTTTTTCTTTTCTTTACTCTCTCACTATTTAATGTGCAAACGTGCTTCTCATTTCTAATGTATTTCTTGGTTTAATTTTTTCCTCCACTTTTTGTTTGAGAGTTTTATCTTCTCTTTTTTCTTTTGTCTATTTTTGTTCTTTGCAAATGTGTTTTGTCATTACATTTCTATTATAATCTCTTAATTATCCTCACTATATTTCTTTCTCTAAATATGTTTGGGTGTAAGTGAATATAACATTGCTTCTTTGTATGTTCATGCGTATATATTTATGTATGTTATGTGTTTTTATTTATATATATATATATATATATATATATATATATATATATATATATATATATATATATATATATATATATATATATATATATATATATATATATATATATATATATATATATATGTATGTTTGTGTTTTTATTTTTATAGATATGTTTGCATTTTATATATATATATATATATATATATATATATATATATATATATATATATATATATATATATATATATATATATATATATATATATATATATATATATATATATATATATATATATATATATATATATATATATATATATTTGTGTGTGTTTGTTTGTTTTGTTACTATTCTGTATTTGTGTTATAATATTTGACTATCAAGCGACATCAACAAACTAATTTTTATTTTGTGTGCAAAATCTCATTCATAATATGTATCAAACTTTTCCCTCTCATTGTCTTATCATGTTCCTTTTGTGCATCGTATACTTATCATTATTGTTTTTTTTTTGTGTATATTTTTTTGCAACTGGTGTTTTCTCATTTATAATATTGATTTATTAATTATCTTTTATTTTTCTGTGACTCTTGATAATGGTTTAAGCTAATACTTATAAACCGAAACGTAGAATTGTTAAGTCACTATAAATATAATTGTTAAAATTTAATGTTACATTCATTTGTTATTTTTTCATTATATATATATATATATATATATATATATATATATATATATATATATATATATATATATATATATATATATATATATATATATATATATATATATATATATATATATATATATATATATATTCAGCTGCTAGGTAGGGATTATCTTCCTGTCAGTCGGTTCAGCCTTGTTCTCCAGTTTCTCGTATCAGCAAAAGCGTTGCTCCTCCTCAGTTTATCTAGGTCAAGGAAACCATGTTTCTTAGCACCTCCTTCCTCCTCGGTCTTCCTCTCGATGTTCTTCCCTCTGGTCTCCACTCCCAACACCTCTTCGCCACTCTTTGGTCATCCATTCTTTCCAGATGACCCAACCATCTTAGTTGAGGCATTTTTTAATCTTATTTATAATACAGCATAACCCCTACCCTTTCTCTAATTTGCTCATTCTCACCCTATCTCTTCTACTGTTCCTCAGCATTGTTCTGAAGGGTCTCATTTCAGAAGCCGGTATCCTGTTTCTTGACTTCGTGGTTGTCGTCCAGCACTTTGCTCCAAACATCAATACCATTGTCAGAATGTTCTCAAAAATGACTTCTTTATCTGTAAAAGTACGTTCTCATCCTTCAGCAATGGATAGAAAACCCTACACAGCTACCATATTTACTAAATATCTCTGTGATGTCTCTATCCTCACCTCTTCTCTCCTCACATCTAGATTAGAATAACACCATAATAGAAGAAGAGAAAGGATGCAGTAAAAAGAGCTTTGAAACGAAAGACCTGTTACCAATGAATATAATAATGAAAACTTAAGGAAGGCAGAAAAACCTAAGTATGACATGGATAGATTATAAAAAAAAAGCTTACGGTAGTGTCACTCAGAATTAGATTAACCTCTTATCCTTCTCCTTATATTGTTAAACTCTTTCATCCTCTTGGTTCATCCGATCACCTTATCTCCGTTTCTTGTTCTGTCACTTCGTCTTTCCTGCCTTTGGCGAAATGTTTCTGACACTTCGGTCTTGCTTACTTATTTGTCTGACTTGCAGTTAATTGTACTTCTCTGATTTCTTATGGAATGATTGCTGCTTCCGTGGGAGGGTCCGTCCCTCAGAATGTGCTAACCGAGGTGATTTACCTTGGCATGGAGGGATACATTCAATATTCATTCCCTTCAATTAAACCTAACAAACCTTGACTTAACTCTTACTTGTTCTCATTTTATCCGCTGCAGGGATGTTTTATTCAGAGATTACTGTCGTCTTCAAACTCCAGAAACTCATTCACCTTTTATTTCATCCCGGAATCGATCAGAATCTATTCATGACACCAAAAACCCCATTTCTCCGTCGTAAATGTAATAACTATTTTGGTTCCATTTTCTGACATTTTGCAAACAATGTCAGCTCTAACTTTGCTTCTTCCTCTTTCCCTTCTCTAGCATCTTCTGGACGGTACAACTACCGTTTTACCTTCTACAAAAGCTAAACTCTTCGCTCAAACTTTTGCCTCTAACTCTACCTTAGATGAGTCCAGAGTTATTAATCTTCTTTCAACCTCCTCCAACTCACTTATTCCTAATATTTTATATTATAAAGTAAATGTAAATGTAAAGATATATTTGCATAATATATATATATATATATATATATATATATATATATATATATATATATATATATATATATATATATATATATATATATATATATATATATATATATATATATATATATATATATATATATATATATATATATATATATATATATATATATATATATATATATATATATATATATATATATATATATATATATATATATATATATAAAAGAAAGATATGTAAGTAAAGATATAAAGTAAATGGTCATCTCTTCGGTACACTGGATGAAAATGTTCTCCTTAGAGGGATCCCTCTTCGTTCTATTGAAGAAAGGAGCATCCAAAAGGCTTGACGGGAACTTCAGATATTCCAGTAATCAGCGTTGGCATAATAAAAAATCAAATTATATAAATCAGTTGATTTTTTTTATTACTTTTTTTTATAAAAATTACATCACCATCTAAAAAATGTAATAATATAAATCAGTTGATTTTTTTTACATTATTATTATTTTTGTAAATGTTTACTTTTTTGTTTCGTGATTTGAAAATAATAAAAATAATATTAAAATTTTTTTTTATTTTTAAAAAAAAAAAAAAAAAAAAAAAAAAAAAATCAAAAAAATCCCAAACTGATTCATATATTTAAAAAAAAAAAAAAAAATCCAACCCTGTTTTTAAGTTCAAAATATAAGAGACCTTAAAAACGAAAAATTTAAAATTTAAAATTTAAAAAAAAAAAAAAAAAAAAAAAAAAAAAAACTCTTTTACTTTTGAATTTAAATAAATAAATTTAAATAATTTTGAATAAAATTTAATTTTAAAATTTCAATAGAAATTTTTTTTTTTTAATTTATTGTTTATTTTGCAAGCTGTACGAGTAAGAACGTGACTCAACAATCCTTATTTAGGATTTAACGAAAAAAAATAAACACAAGCTATCTAGTATCTTAAAATATAAAGTTATTGAAAAAAGTTTATTGTAGTTAACTTGTTCCATAGAAATATGTAGTACTGTAGAGGTTAAAACAAAAGGAACCAAAGAGAATGGAAAGATTTATTGTAGAAATGTGTCGGCATTCAGCAATCTACCACAAAATCTTTTTTTCCAATTTTTTTTTTAATTGATTTAATCAGACCAATTTACTTGCATTTAATATTCTTCTCAAAGCTCAAACTGTCTCTATTTATTTAATTTCTAATTACAGAAATTAATGTTTTATTTTTCTTAAAAACTTTTCTTCGTTTCTTGCATTTTCAAAGCAATTAAAAGGTTCCTAAAACAGTGCAAGATATGCAAAGCTCTTTCGCCGTTCGTCCTTTTACTCATTACAAACATATGCATGAGTATAGCAAAAACCACATGAAAAGTTGATAGAATTTGGCGGCTGCCAAAGCTGGTAAATGAATGAAGGAAGGCGTGCCCGTTGATATTCAGGTGCAGACGACACATCAAAAAACTCATTTATTACATCAACTTTGAAGACGATAATTTTCGGCCGAACTCATGACTTACCTTTAAGAGATAAATTCCTGCATGAAGGAATTTTGGAAGACCTGATTAAACTCTGAATAGAAAGTGGTGACGTGGAATTGAAAGAACAGATTCAAGGACAGAAGAATGCCCTCTAAACGTCTCAGAGGATTCAAAATGAAATTACCAATTTATGTCTGATTGTCATAAAAAAAAAACATATTTGTTTTGGGGTGAAAAAATTTTTTGTGTCTACTCCATAATGGCCGATGAAACGAGGCAGGCAAAGAACAATTATCCATATGATTAAGGTTTTTCGGAGGTTTGGGAAAATGGCCGATGCTCCTGAACCACCCTCCCTCTTAGAACTACCAGTGTAAACCTGAATGGAATGAGAGAGAGTCTCTGTGGGAAGAAAATGAGGCACACAGAAGAGCAGGGTGTACGATAGATTTATGCAGGGAAGATAGCCCCATGCAAATCACTGGAGAAGGGTAAAGCCATATGCGAGTTGACATAAGTAAAATGCAGAACGTCCCTAAGAGGCAAGGCAAGGAAGCCGAAAACTGGGGTCACTACCCCAGAGAAAGGACAGTAGTAGAATGGGGCAGATGAAACTTCCCTGATGATAGGAGGGGGTAGGAATCTGGATGCAGAGAAACAGGAAACACATAAGCTGTTCCCTCGGTAATTAGATTAGACAGAGGAATGATGGCAGTGTCCACCTCCAAACTCTTCTTTGGTGACGAGCGAAAAGCACCAGTAGCTATACGTAGATCCTCGTTTTGGGTGGGGTCGAGAAGGCGGAAATACGACTGGGATGCTTGCCCATATATGGCACAACCCTAGTCAAATCTGTATCTCACGAGAGAAATGAAAAGCCGCAGACGGTCTTCCTGTCAGCACCCAAAGACACAGATGTGAGGTGACGTAAAAGGTCTAGGCGACGATGGCAGTCTGCCTTTAAGCTATGGATGTGGGGCAGCTAGGTGAGATGATCATCAAAAAGAATACCAGGAAGTGTCATCTGTGACACCAGACCAATGTGAAAATCATACAAGAGAGGGGAATCACAGCACCCCTTCCATTCTGACTGCACCTCTTTTGGAAAAACCTGGTTTTGGTCTTTGATGCGGAAAATCGAAAGCTCCTGGAATCACACCATCATGTCACAGTAGTAATGGTCATCTGGTGTTGGCGTTCCGTACACGAAATATTGGCTCCCGAAACATACAGGGTGAGGTCATCCACATATAAAGAGCACTGAATAGAGCCCGGCATAGTGGCGATCACACTGTTAAATCCAATAGCGAAAAGCAAAAGCAAAACACTAAGTACACTGCCCTGTGGAACTCCCTTATCCATGATAAAGTTGTGTGGAATATGTAGATTAGAAAAATGGACGAACTGAGTTTTTGAGGTACTGAAAACACCAATGTTTTCTCTGTTCCATAATGAAATTCAAGAACTATCAGAGGTTTATTTCTCCAGGGGCTACCTCCTAGCAATAATTAATTGCTGTTGAGTGGGATGGACTTCAAAATGAAAGCTAAGTTTCCTCAGAATAGGACTAAGAAGAGCGATTAAGAATTTTTGGAGAAATAAGAAAAATAAGTTAGAAAAAGTTATACAAGAGAGGGAAAGAGGTGATTAAAAACAGTAATTTTTATTATTACAAAAGAATCGACCTGACTTTGAAAAGGATCTTTATACGCTAAATAGGCCAATTAATATTTAACACAGTATGATACAGAAAAGGCTTTTTAGTGATGGTACGATTGCCTTATTATTATTTTTAATCGCATTCCACATCATTTATTTTGTTGAATTCTAAGTTTATATATATATATATATATATATATATATATATATATATATATATATATATATATATATATATATATATATATATATATATATATATATATATATATATATATATATATATATATATATATATATATATATAAAATATTCTCAACCCTTGGATCTGAGGATGGTAGCAATTCGTTTATTTTTACATTTGCATCACTAATTCAATAATTCCAAACCTTCTGTATTGGTATTTTTATGTTTTATTTATAAGTGATGAAGGTTTGAGACACCAACATCTATCTATCTCTATTTCAAAGAAATATCTTTATTTCAGTAATAACAGTGATAAAAGTGGTAATAATAGTAGTTATGATAATAATAATAGTAATAATATAAGTAAGTTGTAATTTAATATTTATAATAAAGTTTTCAATAATAATAATAATAAGAACAATAATGATGATAAAACAGTGTTAGCCAAAAAAATTAGTGTTATAAACCTAATGTATTTTAAACAGATTCCCTTATATTGCAATGAATTTCAGTGAACATACACATAAGTGGTAGCACATCACATCTCAATACGAAATGGTTGATTCAACTTTAATATTACATTTTCATATTACACATTTTAACCTTTTTTATTTTATGTTTTTGCATATCTTATTAAATTAATTAGTTCTTAGGGTAAGATTAGAGTAAGAACCAGGGCTCATGAAGTTCAATTATCCTTCAACTTTTTTTTTTCTTCTGATTTTTTGTGTCCAGGATGTTAATTTCAAAATTAAACAAATCTTTTAAGCAATAATTCTTTTATTCTTCATGACATCCTTTTCTTACTCTTTTATACATAAGTATAATCACACCCAAGATTAGGCATTTGAATGTCTTGCTTTAATGTGTTTTTTTAAGTTTTGTTTATAATTACTTTCAAAATTACACTCACAACATTTAAATAATTTATCCTTTGTGTGTGTTCTCATGTGCGCATTCATGTGTCCTTTGCGATTACTTTCATATTTGCATTGAGAACATTTAAATAATTTAATATTTTCATGTGAAAGCATGTGAACTTTTAAGTTTCCTTTATCATTACATTCATAGTTACAGTGAGAACATTTGAATAATTTTGTATTTCTGTGTCTTAAAATGTGTTTCTTAAGACTATGAATCCAATTACATTTATAGTCACACTCAGGACAATTAAGTGATTTAATATTTGTGTGTGTTAACATGTGACTCTTTAGGCTTCCTTTAATATTGCATTCATAACTACAATGAGAACATTTAAATAATTTTATATTTGCATGTTCTAAAATGTGGCTTCTCATAGTGCTTTTTTGATTACATTCATAGTTGCATTCAGAACATTTAAATAACTTTATATTTGCATGTGTTAACATGTGACTCTTCATATTTGATTTAAAATTGCATTCGTAGGTGCATTCAGAACACTTAAATAATTTTTTATCTGAATGTTTTAACAAGTGTCTCTTCATGCCATTCTTAACATTACATTCATAATTGCACGCATAACATTTGAATAATTTTGTATTACTATGTTTTAACATGTGAAGCTTTAAATTAGATCTGCAATTCCCTTCATAGCTGCAATGAGAACATTTGAACAATTTTACATTTCCGTGTATTAACAAGTGACTCTTCATACTTCCTTTATAATTACATTCGTAGGGGCATTGAGAACATTTGAATAATTTTGTATTTCTGTGTCTTAACATGTGATTCTTTAAATTCCGTTTATTATTACCTTCATAGTTGCAATGGGAACATTTAAACTTTCTTTTACATTGTGACTTCAAATGAGTTTTAAATTCATCTTTGCTTTTAAAATCAATGTTACAATATTTACAGCTTTGTTTTTTTATTCCCTTTTTCCTATTCTTTTTCCTCTCATTTCTTGAAACTTCATCTCTTTTTCTTGAATCATTTTTGACATTGAATCTTCCTCCTCTGGGGTCAAGGCATGAACCATCAACAAAATTCTGAACAAAAAGTGCATATATATATATATATATATATATATATATATATATATATATATATATATATATATATATATATATATATATATATATATATATATATATATATATATATATATATATATATATATATATATATATATATATATATATATATATATATATATATATTATACTATATTATATATATATATATATATATATATATATATATATATATATATATATATATATATATATATATATATATATATATATATATATATATATATATATATATATATATATATATATATATATATAGAAGAGGAGCCTTCACGCGGCAGAATCGATCTCCGAATTCAATTGGAGCTTCAGATGCAACGACTCCACGGAACAAGGAAGCAATGCCTTCCCCGAGCTTGCACGTGGTCACAAGGAGGGAAGCTCACCTCGCCGCAGTCAGGAGAAATCCGAGATCAATCAAGCAATTGTTTCTCAACACACTCCTACCGTTCTTTCACCATTTTTCCACTTCAGGAGGAGACTAGGCTGGCTTGTCTCCTCCTCCTTCTACTAAGAGCCGGCGACATAGATAAAAACCGGGGGTCCGTGGTCTGGAAATGTCCCATCTTCAGCAGAATAGTCAGGATGGACTCAATAAAATGTAACAACTGTCACAAGTGGATCCACAGAAAATGTTCCCCCTTTCAAAGGCTCCCACCTACAAACCACAACTGGAAATGTCAAATATGCACCCCCCCAACCACCTTAAACCCTACACAAACACAACATCCACATAGCACTAATACAAGAAGCCAACCTACCAATAAATCAATCCCTACCATCTTTCTACAAATATGACTCCATCTACTCTCATCACACACCCAACAACCATTCACTACTAACCCTCATTCACAACTCTATAACTTACTTCAACACATCCCCACAACACACTAACTGACAATACATCAAAAATCCAAGCTTTCTCAATAACAATAAACAAAACTACGCACAACATAATAAATCTATACATACCTCACCAAACATCCACACACTCTCCCATAAATTACTCACCTAACCTCACCACAATAACAAATCTCTCAAATCTCTTGATATGCGGAGACTTCAACGCCCACTACCCGACTTGGTACAAAAACCAAGACCCCGACTCAAGAGGAAACCACATTATCACCCACTTAAAACATCTAAACAACAAAAACCTCCACACCAGAACCCCACCGCAAACCAACCAATCCCCCACATCCCCAGACATCATCTACTTCTCTCCAAACATTCACCCTCTCCTACAATGGACCACAGAAACCGATCTAAACTCCGACCACCTACCAATAATTATAAAATACCACATTAAAAACAAACCCATATACAGTTTTGGAGTTCACGGTGGCTCAGTGGGTAAAGTCAGTTTTTCTCTGGCTTAGGGGAAAGAGGTTCGTCTCTCGTTCTCGCCTGTGTACTGCAAAGTATACAAATCGAGATCGAGGCTCGAACCTGCGACCCAGTTACCAGAACGGACATTAAAAATTGTCGTTTGTAGGAGATTTTCTGTAGTTAATTTAATTAATTAATTACAGTTTACGGCAAGGTGTTATTATTACGCTAATCTCAATACTCACATATCTCTTAAAAACATAGCCAACACTTACAACATTCCACGCTATTTCAACACATACAATATAACATTCTCTCTAAATTGCTCCTACAGAGAAGGTCGTCTATCAAGGATTTGAAACCACGCCCACCGGTGGAAAAAATATACTTGATTGGTCAGTACCGGAGCAGGGTTTCCTATCCAAAACCCAAATAATCTGTGTAACTTATCATCTTAGTCAGAAATAACATATAACTCAATTTCCCTGACTAAGAACCACACTCCTCGAATAGGGCTCTGCCCGTGAGTGATGGTGATACCTTAAAATAAAAAAAAAATAAAATAAAATAAATCAAAAACTACATTTACCAACAACAAAAAAGCAAACTTCACCAGCTTCACCAACTACATAGATGAAAACCTCACAACAAACGAAATTACCAACCTGTCTTCCCTCAAATCAGCAATCAAACATCTCACTCTCACAATCCAGAAAGCGACCAACCTCTTCATCCCAATAGGTCATATTAAAAAATACAAACCAAACCTTACTCCCGAAATCACTTCTCTCATAAAACAAAGAAACGCACTTAAACTCCAAAACAACCCCACACAACACACCAAAACACAAATAGAAAACCTAAACAACCAAATTTCAATCCAAATAAAAACTCATACAACCAAAAACTACCAAAACTACCTCGTTAAAAACTTGGACAACACTAACAGCAAATGTCTTTGGAAAACAATCCACACCATTCACAATGCAAAAAACAACCCACCACCCACACACGAAACATTAACAAATCCTACAACACAAACCCCACTGACCCCCAAACAACATATCAACTTACTGGCCACACATTTCGCTAAACAAAGCCACTTATCCACTCACCCCCAAAACAGGAAGATAATCAAAAAACTGAAAAAACTACACAACAACCAAAACAACTTAATCTTCATCACTCCCACAAACACACAAAACACCATCAAAACCATCAAAAACTCTCCAGCAACAGGACCAGACAACATATCAAACATACACCTAAAACACCTATCCAACCACACAACCACATACCTAACCACCATCTTCAACAAATCCATCCAACTCAACTATATATATCCCTCCGCAATGGAAAAAAGCATTAATCATTCCCAAACTAAAACCTGGCAAAGACCCATCAAACCCCTTCCTCATATCGCCCAATCTCCCTCTTATCCACAATCTCAAAACTACTAGAAAAACTAATACTAAACTCTATCCTCCAATTCATCCCACAACAAAGCTTCTAACACGGTTTTAAACCCAACCACTCCACCACCACAGCACTCACCAACATCATCCACACCCAACCAATAATAAACGGACTAAAACAAAAACCAAAACATAAAACAATATTAATAGCAATAGACATAAACAAAGCTTTCGAAACCGTCCCGAGACACAATCTAATCCACAAACTCCTCCAATCCAATATCCCAACAAACACCAAGAAATGGTTAGCCAACTTCCTATCAGGAAGAACCGCCCAAATACAACACAACAGCCAAAAATCTCGGACCATAAACATAAGAAACGGAGTACCCCAAAGAGCCATACTATCCCCCACACTATTTAACCTATACACAGCAGACTTTCCTCAACCCCAAACCACACACACTCACATTACTTCATACGCCGACGACTTAACTATTGCCACCACCCACCAAAATCTCGACACCGCAACAACAATCACACAAGACTACATAACACAAATTCAAACATGGCTAACAGAAAACCAGATGACGGCATCCCCAAACAAATCCTCCATAACCCTCATAACAACAGACAGACACCTATCCAACACCCACCAACAAGTTCTCCTAAACAACGCTCCCATACCCCTCAACAAAACTCCAAAGATTCTCGGCCTAACCTTCGACACCCACCTCACTTTCACCAATCACATCCAAAACACCACAACAGCCGCAAACAGAAAATTCAACATCCTTAAAACAGTGGCCAACACAGACATAAATAACAACATACAAACCTCAATTGCCATCTACAAACAATTTATACGCCCTACCATCAACTATGCCTCCCCTGTCTGTCACCCAATGCTCTCCAAACAAAACTTAAAGAAACTCCAAATAAAACTAAATAGAGCCCTCAGCACAATTACCGGTTGAACACCCACAACCCCTCAACAACACTTACATAATGAAACCAAAATATTACCTATAAATAACCACCTAGAAATGATAGGCACTCAATTTTACGCAAAAACCCTTCTACCCACACACCCATGCCACCAAACCCTCCCACATCCAACCGAACACAGACTAAAACAACCACCATCATCTACAGCTACTTTCTACAAACCAATCGTAAATTACACACCCCCATCCCCTCCCAACACCACAATAACCAAACATATTCATACTCAACTAACAGTTTCCTACTTGACAAACAGACCACCAAACAACATTCTCAACACACCCCTCCCGAAATAAATCCTGACTTCAACAACCTTCCAAGACACTCACAAATCTCCCTAGCAAGGCTGAGATGTGGGCACCATCCAAACACAAATACAATATAAACCAAGACAACATCTCCCACTTGTACCAGATGCAAAAGGGCCCCGGAGACCGTAAAACACTTTCTTTTAGACTGTCCCTCCAACTGTCGCCCCAAAAAATCTTCTGGGGCATCACTTCTTTGAAAGATCTCTGGACGAGACCGACTGCGGCGGGCGGCTTCATTAGCGAAGTGTGGCCACCCCAGCGAGGGGTGGTCAGGGGGTGAGAAGGTAAAAAAAAGAAAAGGTATATATATATATATATATATATATATATATATATATATATATATATATATATATATATATATATATATATATATATATATATATATATATATATATATATA
>SEYY01018812.1:125000-165000 GCA_009176605.1 Armadillidium nasatum | reverse complement strand
ATATAATATTATAATATATTTATATATATATATATATAATAATATATAAAATATATATATATATATATATATATATATTATATATATATATATATATATATATATATATATATATATATATATATATATATATATATATATATATATATATATATATATATATATATATATATATTGTAACATGGCAGTAGGCCTGTATCCAAAGGCAACATTTCATTAATCAGTTAGGCCTATATCACACGGCAAACTTCGGTCTTTTAGGTTATGGTAAGTCGAACTAAGTTCACTAGAAAACTAAATAATAATAATAGCAATAATTTAGTTTAATTCGTCTAATTTCATTATGATCAAAGTATATACTATTTCATAACCAGCCACACTTAAGAACCTTACAGAATCTCAATTACGCGTTGTGTAAAATATTCTTCCGTATGTAACTTATATAATATTTATGTAGAAAGGGAAAAATCCCTATCTATGAAAAAATTCCCTTTTTAATTTACTGTTGGAGGAAGATCCTACCTAATAGTCCAAATATAATGCTATAATGAACGATCTTTCAAAAGCTATGTTTATGTGAGAGCATCATTTATTACAGGATAGAATGAAACACTTGTACAATTAGAGTAACTGCTATGATTTCTTGTAAAATTTGATTATTTTATCAGAAATTTACAGCTTAATAAGCAGCAATAAACATGTAATTCAAAAATCTTGAATGCTTAATTTTTCATATGAAAATCAAAAATTAACTTCATATTATATTACATCATTAGTAATTATCGGAGTATCATATATATATATATATATATTATTTATATATATATATATATATATATATATATATATATATATATATATATATATATATATATATATATATATATATATATATATATATATATATATATATATATATATATATATATATATATATATATATATATATATATATATATATATATATATATATATATATATATATATATATATATTTAGTCATCGCTATGGTGGATTGTGAGTGTAAACGTAACTGCTTTTGAGAAATATTCCGAAGAAGTTATTGAAATTGTTGAGCCAAATTTGTCATTGAAATCTTGTATAGAGAAAGAATTGGAACTGCAAAACCCACAAGTCCTTTGTCTAGTGGAGAATGCTTGCAAATATTTTCGAGTTGATCCTTGTGAATTTTTCTTTGTCCCAGAAGGAGTTTCAGATTCAGATGATTTCATGACTTGCAGCACAAATTTAGAATATAAAATTCTTAACTACATTTTTGAAAAAGGTAAGGTTAAATCTTGTAACTCGGTATTTTTTGTTCAATTTAGTGAGAGTAATTTCGTAGAAATATATACATAAAATTCGTAGCTTACATAAAATGACATACAAAACTTTTTTGTGGGAAATTCATATAAAATAAGTAACCTAGATAAGTAAAATGCTGTATACAAAATATTCTATACTTTTTTATATTGTATTATAATACTGCATTTGTAGCTTAATATCATGCTATGTATACTGTACTGTATACTGTAGCGTAATATTATGCTCTGTATACTGTACCATACTACTACTAGTCTAGTTCTGCATGATACTGACACAGTTTTGACAACAACAAAAAAAGTTAAACATTGTCCAATAAAAATCAGAACAAAATAAATTATAAAATTAAGAAAATTATAGCACTGTTAGCTAGTAACTACAACCTACAGTCTACTGTACAATCGTACTGTTTTCAAGTCTGTCAACTTATTAAGTCATATCATAATTTTATTCTTTAATCACCAAATTGTAATATTAGCTTGATATAATGATATTAAAATATTATTGCTTAATCCTAATATTCATTATCTAATTTAATGTAGAAGACTGGCAGTAAACTAAATAACCCCAGAGTAATAATAGTACTCAAATTTGATAAGTAAAAGTTGCTCTAATTTTATCCTTGAAGCTTCCCAGTTTTCCCCTTTTTTTCTCAGTATTACCGACAACCTTTTTTCCAGTTCTTCCATAAGTTTTCCCGGGGAAAGCTATGGTTGTTAAAAACTACCCTTGCCCTCCCTGATATAGTTTGAGTTATAGGAATTTTCAGCCAAAGAAGTACAGTGAGTGAAATTACAAAGTCTTACATCTAAAGAACTTTAAGAACTTTAAATCGTGAGTCAAACAGATGATGACACTCACGGCAGACGATCACATGGTAACTATTTTGCGAAGAGGTCTAGAAGGAAGTTATTTAATACAGACCTGAATTCAATTTTTATTTTGAAATTAGGACAACAATTAGTGAGAATAAAAACACAGGTTGAAAATGATTACATTTCTGTATTTATTATACTGCTATTTGATACCGTATTTAACTCATCTTTTATTTGAAATAGTTGCTCCTCTTGGGCTTCTAGGTCATACGAAATTTTATGACCAAGTTGGATGCGTCTGGGAAACGTCCAACAAAGCCAAGTGGAATGAAGTCCAAGAAAACTGCGCTCAAAAAGGAGGTCAATTAATTTCATTTGAAAACTATGAAAGTGAAGAGGAAATGAAAACTTTTGTTTCAACTTCTGGTAAGTCATTTTTAGAATAGGTTATTATAATCCATCTTTTCTTAAAACTTCTATGGTAGAATACTAAACTTTTTTTTTCTTTTATATTTTGTCTGTCTTGATTTTATTGATATTTTTATAGTAAAAATAAAATTCTAAATTCCAAAATACTGGTCAAAGAACTGACTTCTGGGAAGTCATTTTTAGAATAGGTTATTATAATCCATCTTTTCTTAAAACTTCTAAGGCAGCATACAAATCTTTTTTTTCTTTTTATATTTTGTCTATCTTGATTTTATTGATATTTTTATAACAAAAATAAAATTTAAAATTCCAAAATACTGGTCAAAGAATTGACATATAGAAGAATATTTTTCATAAACTTCTAAAAATATTTTATATAAATGTAAAATTTTTCATTTTCACATAATTTCATCAGTCTTTTAACGTATGGCAAATTATTTTTATTTAATTTTTATTTTTTATTTTTTAGGATATTCCTCCTTTTATTTCATTGGGCTATTTCGAAAAGGAAAAGACAATAACTTCCAGTGGGTAACTGGCTCCAATTTAGAACTTACAAGCTCTCTTTGGTTATCAGGTGAACCTAATAATGGAGATTACGAAGATATTTGTGGAATGATATATAAAGAAAAAGTGGCAGATCAGGACTGTAGTAGCATTGCCTATGGTATCTGCCACGTTCCTTTCCCAAAAAGAGAAAAAAAACTAGCATAGATTTGTAAAAGGAAAGGATAAACTTTAGATTTTTTTCTTTTTATTGTTTTACCAATTTTCAGAAAGATTTCTATTTTAAATAGTTTCTATTTTAAATATTACCTGTCAAAAAAGATCTTCATCTTTGCACGTGTTAACATGAATTCTATCATTTGTCAGAATGTTTGATATTTTATACATAAATTTTAACAGTTTCTTTAGATTACAAATAATATTTTAAATATGATTTAAAAGTTCAGTGTTATTAATTTAAAAATTTAATCTACTTTTAATATACTGATATCTAGTTAGTTAATTTTAAGCCGATTTCAACATTGAAAAATCTTCAACTCACTTGTAAGTATATTGACGAAATGATTGACTTACTGACTAAAATTTTCATAATTGCATTAAAAAAATTTTTTTTAAATTAAAAAAACATTTTTTTGAAAAGTTTTTTTATCGAAAGTTTTTAAAAATTTCTCCCAATACCTTAAATTTCTCTAGCACATCTGCAGAAATGTTTATGCAAATATCTTTATGTTCTTACATATTCATAGTCCTAATTGTAGTTGGGATTTATAATAAAAATAAATATATTTCCATGAGTTTAAAGAAAGCATAAATTCTATGGAGAAAGTCTGACTGAATAATGATAAGATAATGTTTATTAACTGTTTGACCTAAGATTGTTTTAATACAGTTATACAACTGTCTGATTATATATATAATCATAATGAATTTTTCATTAAAAAAAATTGCATTCTGTTTATTTTTTGTTTCATTTTATCAAACTAAAAATAATATTATTTATATAATTAGAGGAAAAAAAAAACATTACGCTATTATTAATTAGAAGACTATAATTTTGCACTATTAATTTCGTACCATACTACTTTATATATTAACTGCGAAAAATTTAATATAATATTTTTTCCCTGTGAATTGAAATATATACACAATGGAGGATTTTTATTGGTTTTTAAAACTTGATATATATATATATATATATATATATATATATATATATATATATATATATATATATATATATATATATATATATATATATATATATATATATATATATATATATATATATATATATATATATATATATATATATATTATATATATATATATATATATATATATATATATATATATATATATATATATATATATATATATATATATATATTGTATATATATATATATATATATATATTATATTTAAAGTAAAACGTAAATATCTATATATTTTTATGTAAAACATTAAAACCACTAAAACATAAGAACAACGTTTCAACCCCCGAACTCAGCTCCCTCTTCTGGTCCAGTTTGATAAAACAGACAAAAAATGACTCTGCTCAAAGGGGTTTGAGCGAAGTCTTCTCTCGTCTGTCTTATCAAGCTGGATCTGATGATGGTCCTTAGTTCCGAGGCTGAGAGCTTTGAATTTTCGAATAAAAATTTGCCTACGTGTAGAACATAACTTAAGGATTATGGAAATTATTTTATTTCAGGATTTAACTTAACCAAACCTTACTTGAAATGACCTAACCTAAACTAACCTAATTAAATCTACAGATGAAGAGATATGAAGAGAGCAAAGGAGAGAAAAAGTGATTGATGGGGCAAAGTCTTAATGCGGTTGAAAAAGAAAGGATTGTATTAGACCTACAGATGAAGAGAAATGAACAGAACAAAGAAAAGAAAGTTATTGATGGAGTAGTAGTAGTAGTTCATCCCGCAAAACCAAAAACTGAAAATTTTAGATTTTACATGATTTTTTTTTAAGGCAAATAGTATCAAATTTGCGTCACCCTTTTACCGTAAGGTATTTTAATTAAGAATGTAGAGTCCAGATTTTGGACTTCGGGGTTTAGTGACACCTCAGGAGTGTTACTATGCCCAATTTTAGTTTGAATACCTATCAGAAGCGAAACTCTGATAATAAGTGATAACTGAGCAGATTGAAAAATTTCCAAAACCTTGTAAATTAAACGCCCAGGTAAAATATATAGCTTGTTAAATATAATATACACAAAATTTGAAAGGAAAAATATAATTATAAATATATATTATAATAAAAAATAAAATATATTATATATATATATATAATAAATATAATAAATATAAATAAATAAAAAAAATAAAATAAATATAATAATATAATATAATATATATATATATATATATATATATATATATATATATATATATATATATATATATATATATATATATATATATATATATATATATATATATATATATATATATATATATATAATAAGCACAAAACAATATGTCACTTATTAAAAACTAATATATTAACGAGAAAAGTTAATAAATAAATTAATGAAATATTTTAAAATATTGTATAATTATATATATATATATAGATATATATATATATATATATATATATATATATATATATATATATATATATATATATATATATATATATATATATATATATATATATATATATATATATATATATATATATATATATATATATATATATATATAATATATATATATATATATATATATCGGATCAAAATATCGATTTATTAATATTTAATTGTTACATAATATTTAAAAAATATCTGATGATTTTATATATATATATATATATATATATATATATATATATATATATATATATATATATATATATATATATATATATATATATATATATATATATATATATATATATATATATATATATATATATATATATATTATATTTATTTATTTTTGATAAATATCGAATCAAAATATCAATATTTATTTCTATTATACTATCAGTTATTATAATCGAAAATTAAGAATTCCTATCTTGAAACGGGCGACATTCAGAAGAAATTATTGATTAAACTGAGTTGGAAACAAATTTGATTGGTCGCTTTTTTGATGCTTCTCGACCAATCACGAATGGTTTTTAAAATTTCTTAAGGAAAAGGTTAAATCCCTTACCAGAAATAGGCTTATCAATGCTATCAACTAGGCCCGTTGATCTGGAATTGGCCAGGACAGAGTCTCGAAATCCTTTCTGGTGAGTTGTAATTGGAAGGCCTTCTAGAAACCGGTATTTGAATAGGAGTTTGATTTGAAAATCGGAAGTTAATAGATATTTAGTATCGGATTTGAAATAAGCATCCGAAATTCCAAAATTCCGAACTCAGAAACCGAAAATAAAGGAATCGGGATCAGAAATACAAAATACCGAAATCGGATTCAGAAGTCCAAAATACTGGGATCGGAATCAGAAATCCAAGCACCAAAATCGAAATAAAAAATCTAAATACCAAAATCGGGATCAGAAATCCAAATACCGAAATCGAAATCAGAAATCTAAATATCGAAATCATAATCAGAAATTCTAACACCAAAATCGGAATCAGAAATCCAAACACCAAAATCGAAATAAAAAATTCAAATATCGAAATCGGGATTAGAAAGTCAGATACCAAAATCGGGATCAGAAATCTAAATATTGAAATGAGAATTAGAAATCCTAACACCAAAATCGGAATCTGAAGTCCAAACAATTATATCGGAATCAGAAATTCAAATACCAAAATCGGGATCAGAAATTCAAATACCAAAATCGGGATCAGAAATCTAAATATCGAAATCGAAATCAGAAATCCAAATACCGAAATCAGAATCAGAAACCCTAACACCAAAATCGGATTCAGAAGTCCAAGCAATTAAATCGGAATAAAAAATTCAAATACCAAAATCGGAATTAGAAATACAAAATACTGAAATCTGTACAAAATATCCAAAGCAACTGGATCGAAATCAGAAATACCAAAATCGGATGCAAAAATACAAAATACAGAAATCAGACTCAGAAATCCAGAATATTGAAATCGGACTCAAAAATCCAGAATACTGAAAACGGACTCAAAAATCCAAAATACTGAAATCGGACTCAGAAATCCATAATATTGAAATCAGACTCAAAAATCCAGAATATTGAAATCGGACTCAGAAATCCATAATATTGAAATCAGACTCAGAAATCCAGAATATTGAAATCGGACTAAAAAATCCAGAATATTGAAATCGGACTAAAAAATCCAGAATATTGAAATCGGACTGAAATCCAGAATATTGAAATCGGACTCAGAAATCCAGAATACCGGAATGGATATCAGATATCCAAAATAACGGAATCTGAATCAGAACGTGCATTCGATTAGTTTAAATCAGATTAAACATTCCCTCTTGAAACCAATGGAAGTTACTTTATTATTTTATTTTATTTATAAAGCTAAAACTTGATGTACAAATATATACATATATATATATATATATATATATATATATATATATATATATATATATATATATATATATATATATATATATATATATATATATATATATATATATATATATATATATATATATATATATATATATATATATATATATATATATATATATATATATATATATATATATATATATATATATATATATATATATATATATATATATATAATTCCAAATGAAAAACAAAAATTACATTTAACATTTTCGTTTTAAATGCAAAAAACGGGGGAAAACGCAAAACAAAATGAATTAAAAAGCAAAGAAAAATATTATTTTTAGTTATTAAATTTTATGTAAAAATTATTTTTTTTCAGCAGTTTTGTGCATCCGATCTGGAGAGATGAAACTGGAACCCGATAATCATGTAAGTAAGAAAGCCGCTCAAAATCTGAAAAGAAAAGAAAAATCATTATCCTATTCATTCTACTGCCTTATCTTATAACCTATTACCACAGTATAAATATATAAACTAATAAACCTATTAACAGTAAGTCAGATGGACAGGGAAATTCGTAGACAAAAAGGGGAATAAGCCCTTTTACATTTGAGTCTAATTCAAACACAGTATAAATATATATATATACTAATGTATATACAGTAGGTCGGATGGATAAGGAGATTCATAGACAAATTTGAGTTTAAATTCAAACTTCAACGACTATTTTCTAATGAAGTTCGTCCTAAAAAGTTGCCTATTTTAAACATATAAGTTACCACGTCGTTAATTAAGCAATTTTTTTAAACAAATATTATCGTTTTTCCTGTAAAACTTTTATTGAGAAAATAAATAAAGATAAATATAAAAATATTTGTGATTATCAAAATAAGCTTTTGTTATTATCGAAGCCATTTTAAATTTATTTTACTTTATCTTGAGACAATAATATGGATTCCTGATTGTCCTACATTTATACCATTGATCTAAACTACTATGTAATACTTTTGCTATGCTTTTACTATATCCTCATTTTCCTATCTCATCCTATTACTTTATCTCATTACCTATTACTTTACCCCATTCTTATTATCTTACCTTATTTCCTATTACATTTACTCATTACCTTATCATTTACATCTCCTTTAATATGGTATCTTGTAGGGATGGAGTGAAGTATCGGTATCGGTATCGGTATCGGCAGTATCGGCATATTTTTGAGTATCGGTATTGACACCGGTATCGGTAAATTTTTGGACAAGAGTAAAGTATCGGTAGCGATATCGGCATATTTTTAGGTATCGGTATTGGGTATCGGTATCGGGGAATTTTTAAGTATCGGTATCGGTATCGGTAAAAATTTTGGTATCGCTCCATCCCTATTATCTTGTTACTTGCTACCTTACTTACTTAACTATTGTCTTATTGTATTATTTTACCAATAGCTTGTCACATTATCTGTTTGCAAAATTACCCTGTCCTATTATATTAATTTTCCCAGTTACCTATTACCTTATCTCGTTGCCTTTTATATTGTCCCATTACCTATTACTGTATCCCATTACCTATTTCCACGATCCATTAACAGTTAGTTTACACATTACCATTTATTCTTCCCACCCGGATTACCTACACTGTAAAAATGTCCCAACGAATCTTTGGGACAAGTGGCAAAAAATGTCACAGTAAAATTTTTAATAGAGGACAAGACATATCAAAGCATAAGAAAGTCACTTCACCGATTTATTTTCTAATAAGAAAATAACTGAAAAAATTTGTTGTGACATTTTTGCAACTTGTCCCAACGATTCGTTAGGACAATTTTTGCAGTGTATTACTTTATCTCATTATTTGTTGCCTTATAACATTACCAGCTGTTAATCTAATCTCATTATCTATCGATTTATCCAACCATTGATAGAGTAAATGATTTTTCGAGCATCAACATAAAAGATATAAAGAGAATAATCATTATCTCAAACACTCCAGAAATATACAAAAATGAGACTTAAACCACATATACATTAGGAAAAATTTTTTTTTTTTTACTTTTTGCGTATGGTCTGAAATATTTACATTTTAAACTTTAACAACAACAACAACAACAACAACAAGAACAAAGAAGAAGAAGAAGAAGAAGAAGAAGAAGAAGAAGAAGAAGAAGAAGAAGAAGAAGAAGAAGAAGAAGAAGAAAAAGAAGAAAAAGAAAAAGAAAAAGAAGAAGAAGAAGAAGAAGAAAAAAGAAAGAATTTATGATCTCTTACTGGCAGTAAACACTGACGACCAATACTGAAATATCCAAAACAGCTTAATTTGGGAAAGTTCTTCAGAATTTTACAGAGACTTAAAATCTGTAATATATATATATATATATATATATATATATATATATATATATATATATATATATATATATATATATATATATATATATATATATATATATATATATATATATATATATATATATATATATATATATATATATATATATATATATATATATATATATATATATATATATATATATATATATATATATATATATATATATATATATATATATATATATATATATATATATATATATATATATATATATATATATATATATATATATATATATATATATATATATATATATATATATATATATATATATATATATATATATATATATATATATATATATATATATATATATAAACTCACTTTTCAATTTTAATTCTGTATCATCCTCTCCACAAGCTAAATCGTACAGGATTTGTTTTATAACTTCACTCTGAAATGCAATAAAGTGTTTGGTTTAAAAAAAAAAAAAAAGTTTTAAAGCTGTTAGAAAACATTTTCAGCAAAATTAAAAAAAGATGAGAAAACCTAACTGGAGAAGATTCTTATATTTTTCTAATGATTATTTATCTTAGTTACCCTTGCAGATTTTAAAGGTATATGTATAGGATTCCAAATCCTGTTACATACTTTTAAAAGTCGACATCTTTTGTTTATGTGATTTGCTCGTACCAGTGCTTAATTGTCCTTATGAGTGCTGTGCATACTTATTATTTCACATAAACCCGCAAGCAAAAGTTTATATATGGCGACTGCCTTCGTTCAATAGTATTATATGTGTTTCAATTCTACCACATCCCTTAGTCTTGAAAGCTCTCGAGTGTATAACTGCAAAGGACCTTCTCACAATCGTCCTATTATACTCATTTGTACTCTATAAGACTTTGAAATCATTTTTCACTTCTCATTTTTTTAAAGATAATTAAGAATTTCCTGTTCTTTCTTTTCGATTGTAAGTTTGACTCTCGAAACTGGAAATCAACCAATAATAGTTTTCTAACCTTGTGTTCTATGGGGATTGAGTAACAGCGCCTGACATATCTAATGTTTCTTGTAGTTTATGGTATTAGTTGCTTCTTCCCCAAGCTCTACTTTAATTGAGTTTCATTATTATCGTGCTTACTTTGCCCTGTTTTCTTTCAAAAAAGTTTCTAGTAAGTTGTCAACTTTAACAACTTCTTCAATTTTTCCCAGTCAATAGTGGTTTCCGTCAAGGCATTACTCTATTTCAACCTCTATTCTTCTTTCTCGTTAACGGTCTCCTCAATTTCTAATCTAACCCTATCTATACCTATGTTTTATCACTCTATTCACTTTCACTCACTTAAAATCTGATTCATCTTTTGCATCAAAACCTTGATACAAGATTTTATTTCCTGATTCTATTTTTGCTGGTCCGGATAGAACTTCCCGGTGTAGTTGCTTCAACCTTGTAATATTCAACTTTTTAGAAATTCAGACTTCTATAAATCTCCAACTCAAAGATACCTACAACTTTTTTCTATCTCTTTTGACGGTTCTAAGGTCCCTCCTGTGAACAAAATAAACATCCTTGGATTAAACTTTAAATTTTAAAATGTCTTGGAAAGTCAGTATCACAACGGTTATTAGGATAACTTTAAAGAAGTTAGGAGTTCTAATCAGTCGCTCTAATTATAGAATGGTCTCGTTAGCTTTTGTATGGAGTACCGGATTTATTTCTGGAAGAGGTTTCCCATCTTTTGAATAAGGTTTAATCGATGTTTAAAAATTATAAGACAATCTTCGCTTTCTAGTTTTAGCTCTAACACTTTTCTGTATAGGAATCACACCAATAGGTGATCAAGGGAGGTGACAACTCGGAATCACACCAATAGGTGATCAAGGGAGGTGACAACTCGTTTTCCACAAACTTAACGAATCACTCCTTAATTTTTTGTGAAGATTTTCTTTTCCAGACTTGTAATATATCATATCTCTTATTTTCCAGCCACCTCTGTCCTATGGAATTATAGTTTTCTTTTTTTCAGTATTTTGTATATAATATATTTATTTATTTTACTTTAGAGCTTGAGTCTTTATACACCCTAAGAAATTTGAGGTCTGTTGCAGCTCTTTTTTTCCCCCCCCCCTTTTTCGTTTAATACCCTTCCTTGTATGAGGTTCTGCCCGTGACTGGTTGAAACAATTTTATCAAAACATTATCAGAAAAAAAAAATATCGCAAATACTTATAAAACAAAGTATATATTGAAGGGTAATCTTAGAACTCATTTTCAACATTAAAATTTATTAAATATAGAGAATTAAACAAATTGGAACTATTTCTATAATAATTTAATACTTTATCTTACATTAGGATATTTTAAATTTTATTTAGAAGAAAAATAGGTTCATTTCAGGGCATTGCTATCTATACAGCATTCGTTGGGACATCGATGCTACTTATGCTTGACGTTAATTTGCTTAAACCTCTATAATTTAATGCAAACTTTTAGGTTAGGTATGGTAAATCGGTCTTCTAATTTTCGGACTCTACCCCAAAAGCGTGGAGGGTTTCTTCCCCTAAAACATGGAGGGTCCCTTCCCTCCCAAAAAACATGGGGGGTTTCATCCATAAAATGTGGAGGGTTCCGGCTGTTTCAATGCGCACTTCCCTCCCCCCCCCACACACACACAACCAAAACAATAACTTTTACTTTACGAGCTTCATTACCATCTTTACTTATAACAATGTTAATTAATTTTGCTAGACACATTATTATTATTATTATTATTATTATTATTATTATTATTATTATTATTATTATTATTATTATTATTATTATTATTATTATTTTTATTTTTTTTATTATATTATTATTATTATTATTTATTATTATTATTATTATTATTATTATTATTATTATTATTATTATTATTATTATTATTATTATTATAATATTATTATTATTATTATTGTTATTATTATTATTATTATTATTATTATTATTATTATTATTATTATTATTATTATATATTATTATTATTATTATTATTATTATTATTATTATTATTATTATTATTATTATTATTATAATTATTATTATTATTATTTTTTTTGACAATTATTTAAAATAACTTATTCCTACCTTTCTTTTGGCAGCATCTCCAAATACTATTAAAGAAAATAAAGATATTAAGCAAATAGCATTCGAAAAACAACTTTTCACTTCTATATACGTGTCTGTCGCCATTTTGGTTAAAAGCGAACAAGTGTATATAAAATTACCTACAAACAAGAATGAAATTATTTCTTGCAGTTGTTGGTTAATATATTCGGTGTAACGTTTCATAAGAAATATTTTTCTTCGAAATTTGTCTAGTTTTAGATGATCAATGTTCGCGTAGTTCTTGTTTTTCAAGATCATTTTGAAATTGGAGTTTATGTTACTAAATTGATGTACCTCTTTCTCTAAAGTTGTTAAAATAATTGAAGAATAGTATTGAAGACAGAAATATATGTCCGAAAAATTAGCTATACCGAAGCAAGAAAATAGAACGAGTAGTATCATTGTAGTTGAGAAAACTCCATCCAGTAAATAATTGGTATACACTAAAAAGATTGAAGAGATAAAAATTATTTTAAATCCAATTGCCAAAAATAGGAGACCAAATTCTGAATTTATTGATTTTAGTTATCTTGAAACAAACGCGTGTAAATTTACAGAGGAATTTAATTTTATGATCATTGATCCTAAAGTACACAATAACTACCAAATACACAACGTACCACAAAAGAAATACGCATTCAGCAACAATTTTTAAAATCGATGCTATGAAAAAATCAGACTGTTTTATGATTAAATATCCGGAAACTGCTGAAGGCAACTGAAGAGAACTTAAAATGCACAAAGATACTGAAATAACATTAAGGGCAGTTATAATATAATAACAAAATAAATTGCAAAAGTTTTGGGCTTCTTTTAGGTAAATTAAACTTGAAAATTCCAAATAAACTTGCGAAGAATAAAAGAAACTTTAAAGTTAGTTGGGACATCGTAACTTCTCTTCGGCTTTGCAAGTAGGACAAAACTAAATAATTGGACAACGCCAAAATAAACTCTGGTATCGATTATCGGTCATTTTTTTAGATTTCATTAATTAATTAATGTTTAATTATATTAATCGACATCTGAAAAATGAATAAGGGAAAAAAAAAAGTAAATTAAGTATATATATATATATATATATATATATATATATATATATATATATATATATATATATATATATATATATATATATATATATATATATATATATATATATATATATATATATATATATATATATAGGGCTAAAGGAGGTTTTCTAGTAAGTATTTGGGTAGGGAAAAGGGTAGAAATCGTAAGCAATATAGGGAGAAGTGAAGAAAAGTAAAGAAGAGAGTCAAGAGCGCAAAAAGGAGAGCAGGTGAGGAGGGAGGAAGAAATTTAGCAGAGATGCAAAATGTTATGGAAGGAGGTTAATAAGACAAGGAGAGGGTCGGAAAAACGAGTCGATGGGGTGAGGGGAGAGGATGGTGAGTTGGTGCAAGGTGAAAAGGAGGTTGGAAAGATATGGAAAAGATATTTTAATGAATCTCTAAATAAGAACATCCGTGGGGAGTAGTGGGGAATGATGAAGGGGAATAATTAAGAGAAGAGTAGCGAGTATTAGTAGGGTGGAGGTGAAAGTAGATATAGAAAAGGTAAAAAAAGGGAAAGTCCGCGGGCACGGGTGGAATATATGGAGAGATGAAAAGGGAAAGGGGTGGAGATGTGGTTTACTAGCTAATTAGAATGTTTAATACGTGCTGAAGTGAAGAGAGAGTATCTCAGGAGTGTCAGGATGCGTGCATAGTGCCTAAATATAAAAGGAAAGGGGATAAGATGGTGTGTAAGTGTGGTAGGGAAGATTTATTATGGGAGTGTTCTAGTGTCGAGAGTAAAAGAATTCATGAGAGGAAGAGTGGATGAGGAAGAAGGGGCCTTTAGAGAGGGTAAGGGATGCTTGGATCAAGTGGGCAGCAATCATCACTAAGGATAATTGGTGAGAGATTTCGTGAGAAAGATGAAGTGGGGCATGCATGTTTTATGAACTTGGAGAAAGCATATAGAGCATGTAGGAAGAAGTTGTTTGAAGTACCGAGGGAGAGTGGGTAGGGAACTGACTGAATGGTTTAACATTGGGTTGAGACAGGGTTGTGTTATGTCGCAGTGATTATTTAATACGTTGATGGATGGTGTTGTTAGGTGAATGTGGAGGGAGGGGAAGGGTGTTAGATTGAGAAATATTGAAGGTGAATGGGAAATAAATATCTTGCTGTTTGCGGATGATGCGATATTGGCATCGGAGTCAGGGATAAAGCTAAGAACATTAGTGAGGAAATTTGTGACGGAATGAACATCGTGATTATAAAGTGTGTTGTTTTGAGGGCATAGAGTATGTTGAACTGCTACTATATGCTTGTTCTCGTGCTATTTGCCGCATGCCTAAAATTGTAATTTCTTCTAAAGATGTCATTTCTGCTCTCTCTTTCTCTGAGCCTAACTCTAAGAAGGCGTACGCTCCTGATGGCATCTCTCCTGCGATTCTCAAAACTTATGCTTCTGAGCTTTCACCCTTCCTTGGTAAACTATTTCATCTCCGTCTTTCTACTTCAACTTTCCCTTTTTTTATGGAAACGTGCGCTCATTCAACTTGTGCTGGAGACCCCTCTCAGCCCTTTAACTACCGTCCCATTTCTTTAACCTCGCTTCTTTCTAAAGTTTTCGAATCTATCATTAACAGGAAGATGTGTAAACATCTCAATTCTTCAAATCTTATTTCTGACGGTAAGTATGGCTTACATAAGAAGCACTCTACTGAAGATCTTTTTTCCCTTCTCTCTGACTCTTGGTTTTCCGTTCTACGGCATTTGGGTGAATTTTTTCTGTCACGCTGGACATATTTCGAAAGCCTTCGACAGAGTCTTGCACAAAGCTTTGATTTCCAAAATTCCCTCTTTCGGAATCTATCCTTCTCTCTGTAGTCTTCTCTCTCTGATTTTCTTTCTGGTTGTTCTATAGCTGCTGTTGTAGATGGCCACCTCATCCTTTAAATCTATCAATAGTGGTGTTTCTCAGTATCTGTCCTATCCCCAACACGTTTTCTTCTATTCATTAATGACTTTCTTTCTATTCTTTCATTTCTACTCCTATGCTGATGACTCCACCCTTCATTACTCCTTTCAGTTTGAGAGACTCCCCTCCCAGCAACAGTTAATAGACACTAGAATGGTGGCCTTGGAGCAACTGACCTCTGATCTTTCTCGTATTTCAAATTGGGGAAGAGAAAGCATGGTTGTTTTCAAAGCCTCAAAAACTCAGTTCCTCCATCTCTTTTCTAGACAAAATCTTCCACAAAACTATAACATTTTCGAAACACGCAACTCAAGCTTTCGTCTGTCCTTTAATATACTCGGGGTTTCTTTCTCTCATATTCTTATTAAGGAGGACCACATTTCTTCTCTTACTAAACAAGCTTCTAAGATGTTGGGTGTTCTGAAGCGTCTTCAGAATTTCTTCACGCCATCCCAGTTACTTTCTCTTTATAGGGGTGTTGTGAACGCCTCTCACATCTTGGGTAGTTCCAATCATACAGTTCTTTTGACAAGGTGGAGTCTAGGGCTTTTCGTCTTTTCAACTCTCCCACTCTCACCAATTCTCTCTAATATCCTTTTGCCCGTCGAGGTGTTTGTCACTTTCTCTAAACTATCGCTATTGCCATGGACTCTACTCTTCTGAACTCTCCCGTAGCACATCTCCTTCATTAAGAAGAGCTCGTGCAACACCGCCTTTCTACACAATCTCATCCTTTATATGTCCAACTCTCTGACCCAGACTTAAGCTATCCTCAATCTTACATCTAATCTACTGGTATAGTCTGGAACACACTCACTTTCCCAACTTCATTTGGCTTGCGCACTTTCAAGCTCAGTGTATTGTGGCATGTCTGCATTTAACGATTAGGTTCCGGTATTGCCCCAGTTCTGGTGTAAATTGGTAGGCCTCTGGCCTTTTGCCCAGCAGAAGAGACAAATATATATATATATATATATATATATATATATATATATATATATATATATATATATATATATATATATATATATATATATATATATATATATATATATATATATATATATATATATATATATATATATATATATATATATATATATATATATATATATATATATATATATATATATATATATATATATATATATATATATATATATATATATATATATATATATATATATATATATATATATATATATATATATATATATATATATATATATATATATATATATATATATATATATATATATATATATATATATATATATATATATATATATATATATATATATATATATATATATATATATATATATATATATATATATATATATAAATATATATATTAGTTGTACTATGATATAATTATGTGACGTCATGTGTTTGGAATTTGGCAATCAAAATTCCTCACATCGTTTATGAAGAAGAAAAAAATGTCGTAATAATCGGTTCTCGTATGTTATACGGAATTGTGAGTGTTTATTCAATAAATTATCGGTGATTTTATACATAAGAAAATATGAATAAACCTAATAGTGAATCGAATAATGATAATAACTCGTCAGAAAATGATGAGGAGAGTGCAGTTGTCACAGAAAATGCAAATCAATCCCCCAAAGCGCCTTCAGAGTCTAGAGGAGACGCTGATGTACCATCCACCCCAAAGGAAAAGAAAGAGAATGAAGATAAAAAAGCTTTATTTGAAGTTCAGTGCAAAGCGGGAAAACTTGCAGAATTCGTAATATCACAGACATTAGGTTCAAAAGTGAAACCTTCTGATAATATTGAAGAAACATTAATTCGATGCGTTAGGTCAATGACCACCAAACACGAAATTTTATTTAGTGGAATGTTGAAAAGAATTAAAATCAATGACGAAACTGCGTATGCGGCATTTATTACAGTTGCAAATGAGTTATTTGAAGGGGATAAATTAGTTGTTAATTGGGGTAGGATAATAGCTTTATATGCCTTTGGTGGACAATTGGCTTTATATTGCAAAGAAAAAAATTTAAAAGCATGTGGCGACCGGATACCAGTATATGTTGGCAGATATGCCAAGGAAGTTGTATCTACTTTTGTTCATAAAGAAGGTGGCTGGGTAAGTTTCTTCAGTTTTGTATTTTTTAATTTTTTTTCAGGTATGCCTTTTGGATAGTGATGCATCAGAGCTCTAGCTTTTTTATAACCCCGGCTCCAGCCGGAGACCTCCAGCTCTCCAGCCAATTTTGTGTAGCCTTATAAAATTTCAAACAAAATATAAGAAAATTAAGATTTTTTTTTGTGTTTTTTCAATATTTCTTTTTCTTTTCTGTTTCTTTTGACCGCTCCTTTTCTGCTGGTGATTGTTCATCTTTGTGTTTTGATTTTAGATGCCCTATAAAGATTTGGTTGAAAATTTTTTACTTGTGGTACCCAGAGGTACTCTTCTGATTTTCTGACTGCAGATGTTACATTTAGCTATTTTGAGCTTATCCTGAAACATTGTAAAGTACTCCAATACTGCAGAAGCTGATCTTTTAGCCATATTGACTGAAAGTATAAACAAAATATTAATTTTGAAATAATGTAGCTAAATGATACAAGTACTTGTACTTGTAAACAATCAAACACTTCCATGTACTTTTAAGTATAAGTTAAATTTTAAAAGTAAAAATCCTAAGATTTATTGTTTATCCTGAAAAAAGTTTATATCTAATCCTCAAATTTAAGATTTGTCATAAAAGTTATTGAATTTGAATATATCTCATTATTATTATTATTAAATTTTGTTTTGCAAATTTTAGGATAAATAATTTAAGTATTCCAACTTTTTTTTTTTTTTTTTAATATTTTGCCCCATTGATTAGCAGAGCTCCTTTCAAGGAAGGGACAGAATTGAAAATAAAAGGAAACCCACCCAAGCCTAAGCTTTATGCAAATCTCACAGATGAGTGCTGTTGGATGACTTAAAGTGGGAGATTAAATGCAACAGGAAAAACAGATTAAGGGAGTTCCACAGAACAGAGGTGAATGTAAAGAAGGAGGTATTGCAAGAGCAAGCCTGGAGTTTCCACTACTCGCATAAAATTCATGTGAGAGTAAGGCACTTTTTGTGCTATAAGGGAAATGTAATGGTGGTGGAATGTGTGAGGTCAGTTACCTAAAGTACCTGATGCTTAGTACATATAGAAAAAGATAATGAACCAACATCATGTTGCAGTTTGAAAGTAAGGAACTGGAGCTCCCCCATTTGTGAGAACTGTACTCCATACATGGGAGGATAAGACCCAAATATAGATAATGTAACTTTGAAAGAAAAAATTCCCCACAACCTTACCAGAACTCTGTTTCCTTAAAGCACTGGTTGCAAAATGAGATTTCCAAGACAATTTATTATTTATGCTCACAGGTGTGATGGGAGATAGAATAGTTATAAGGTGATGTTGAGATGGAGATGTGAAGTTAAGTTTCACAAGGTTGAGGTGACGTAACTGAGAAATCACATCCAGATCAGCTAGATTAGAATAAGAAAAATGAAGTTGAGAAGCAACTCCAGATGCAAAAGAAGGTACAGATTTGAAATGAGTAGAAGAGTGGAGAGCTGAGTCATGGGTGTAAGAATGAATAGAGTTGAAAATGCAGCAGAGAAAATTATTGATGAAAGTAAGAATAAAGTTGGAGATAGAATTAATAAAGAGAAGATCACTGTCAAGAAGTGTTGATTTGAAATGATTTGAGAGAAAACTAGATATGAGTAAGCAAAGAGAAACAGGAAATCATAAGGAAGGGAGAAGTAACTTATACCATACCCAGTCAAAAGCTTAGGATACCTTCAAGCACCACTAAACACTAAACAAAACCCCACAGTCCATAAGGACAGAAGACCATCAATCAGAAGATAAAAAAAATATGTCACTAGTTGAGCCCAATCATTGAAAGCTATACCAATGATCAGAAAGAAGGAAATTAGAATTGAGTAGTTTAAAATATTTTAGATAAGAAGAGGGAAAACTTTAGTATAATAGTTGGAAGGATCAGAGTGGCTACCCCTCTTTGGGATTGACTCAAGAAGTACATGCTTCCAGAATTAGTATTAATGCATAGAAAGTAGAGTTGAACAATGACAGATATACAGTTCAGATGAATACTCCCTCAGAACACAAAGAAAAGTGTTGTCTGGGCCACTAGCCTTAAATCTCAGGTTCTCATGTGATCATTTGTAATCACAGGTACAACAAACAAGAGATACCACCTTAGGGCTGGAATTTTTTCAGGAGGAAATTAGATGAAAAAAGGAAACTGAAATGATGTCTTCTTAGAAGGATTATTAGATATAACATATAACTGAAATATTTTTAAAAATAAGCAAGAAATTATTGGATCATTTTTGGATGCAACTGTTTTCAGTGGCAGTACTATTTCATCAGGCTTAAATATTTTTTATGTTCAAGAAATTTAGTATCACCTTGAGCAGATGCTTTCAAAATATAATTGTTCACTTAAGACAAAAAAAAATTCACACAAGTGTCTACAGTTGTATAAAAAATAAAAAATTTATCAATTATCAAGATAACTAGGTTTAAGCTTGACTGGTGCCCTGAAAAGGGATTAGGTAACAGAAGAGCTTTCATATTAGTGACATCACAGTTCATTTCCAAACTTCATAAAGCTCCTATAATGTCATTATTGCACTATCAGAGGATTTACCTAGTAGTAGTTCAGGAAACTCACTGTTGAAGAGGAAATTTTTCATCTTTATGGCTTATTCAACTTGACAGATGTATACCAAATGCAGGAGCACATTGATATTAAAATACAAAAATATTTCAATCAACCTTGTATTTCTGAAGAAATATTGGAAAAATCATGAAGAAATGCTTCCAACATTTTCAAAGATGTCACAGAAATATATGAATATTCCAGCATATTCTGCTCCTGTGCAAAAAGAATCTTTAGCTGCACTCTCATATTTGATTTACTGACAAAAATTTTTTAAACTGTTTGTCAAATGAAACAGTAACAAATTTTACTTTTAAGTTTTGCACTTAAGAATATGAAACCCCCCCCCCCCCCCTCAGATTTTATTAATTTTTTTCAAATACTTTTTTATTCACTATTTACCTTAATTAAATTCTTATATATTTTACTATATTGTTTACAATAATTCAGAATTTAGGAATTGATCTCAATAGTTTAATTTTTACGTGTTGATGACAATAGTTTCATAAAAAATTTTTTTTTTAGATGGACTTGTACTTAAGTATTTTTTCCTAGTACTAAAGTACAATGGCCTGTACTTGGGCATAATATATATATATATATATATATATATATATATATATATAATATATATATATATATATATATATATATATATATATATATATATATATATATATATATATATATATATATATATATATATAAATAAGAACTCTTGACCTGTTCAAGTATTTTAGAATGATTTTTTACATGCATATAGGTCTTGTTGAAAAAATTAGTATCATTTTTTATCCCAAGCTCATGGCTCAAGCATTCCGGAGATACAGGTCATGGAACTTTGACAAAAAGTTCATTTTTGAGAGGTAGAGGCAAACTTTGAAGTTAAATACTACAGCTTCTGCACCACTGATAACAATGATGCTCACATCGTTTTAAATCTCTTGAGTAGATATAAAATTTTTATTCAGTAAAGTTTTATGTCAGAGTGAAAAAAAAATATTTAACCTTTACCTTTGATATAGAAAAAGGTATCTACTGATTTTGATCAAATTTGCCTTATAACTTGGTCATCCTATTGGCACAAAGTATGCCAAATTTTAGAGTGGGCACTTGTTCAGATTCAAAGCTGCTGCAAATTTACTTAGGTATAGTCTTATATATATAAAATTCACATTTTGTTTCAAATATCACCTTTTTAGGTAATAGAACAGTTTGAATTTTAATATTTCATCTTGTATGTCATTATTAGTGATCATTATATAATTTGAAAAGGTTTGTATTGTTCTAACCATATTTTTTTTTCTGACGTTGCCCTTTTTTGTATAAAAAGTAATAAATGGGCTGGTTTGACACATTTCTTCCCTCCTACAATAAAAGACAAAATTTTTTACTTTTGCTGTGGTCAGTGGTGGTCAAGCCACTACCAATGTTTTTCTCTAGCATTTGTCATCCTCATCATCCAGAAACCACTCCTGATATCGCAGCTCTGCAGAATAAGTCACAGGTCCCACTCACCCATCTTATGCTTTTTAATTTCAATTTATTAATGTAGTTACGTATTTGTATTTAAATTTGTAATGAGTTGATTTTTCCAAAAAATTTGACATTGTATATGTAAATAGAACGATAATAATTTTACTTGCTTTTTAGAATTTGTAATGTTTTATTTATTTCTGTAAGTCCTTTTGGTCACAGTAATTGGATCAACTAATGTCAGTAAGCAAACCTATATAGTTAGTGAAAAAAGAACCTCAATGCTTTCCTCATTACTTATCTCTTAGAACAGTATTACTTGGGTATATATATACGGTATATATATATATATATATATATATATTATATATATATATATATATATATATATATATAATATATATATATATATATATATATATATATATATATATATATATATATATAATATATATATATATATATATACACACAGTGCTGTGCAAAAAGAATGGGCCACACAATTTAAAAAAAAAAAAAAAAAATTTTATCATTTTTTTGCTTTCTTTTATAGTTATATATATAAATTATATACCATTTTGAAGGTCTTTTCCTTAGCTTTTCAATGAAGTTAAAATTAAAGAATTATTAAAATTTGTTAATGTTTTATCAACCAAAATATGACTTGGTAGGAAAGCCTAAAAAAAAACAATCAGAATATATACTTTAAAAACCTTCTTTTTCGTTATACATACCTTTAAGCACCATAAAAATTATTATAATTAATATTTTAAACATGTAAATAAATTAAATTGAGGAAATAAAAAAAGAATGCTTTAATATTTTATTGGAAATCCTTTATTTCTTATAACCATTTCGCACCTTTTTCTTTTATATAAAGCTACATATTCAATGAATCGCATAATATTTATATGCATAGAAAAGCTAAGGAAAAGACCTTCAAAATGGTATATAATTTATATATATAACTATAAAAGAAAGCAAAAAAAAAAAATGATAAAATTTTTTTATTTTTTTTAAAAATTGTGTGGCCCATTTTTTTTTTGCACAGTGCTGTATATATATATATATATATATATATATATATATATATATATATATATATATATATATATATATATATATATATATATATATATATATATATATATATATATATTGTAAAAGTGGGGTAATTCCAGACAAAATTATAAGTTCCAGAAATGGTAGAAGTTGTAGACACACAAATTTTTATTTTTTAAGATTTTTTTATAAATGTTCTTCTAATAATAAAATTCTACAATTTCAAACAGGTACTTTATATATTTGCCCCCATGATTCTATATATATATATATATATATATATATATATATATATATATATATATATATATATATATATATATATATATATATATATATATATATATATATATATATATATATATATATATATATATATATATAAGAATCTCGATGTTATGAAAGAGAGAGGGAGAGAGATGTTTGTAATTATTTTCAATTTAGAAATATTAAAAGTACCCCATAAATGGAATGTTAAATTTTACTTTATTCCTTAAATAAGAAATTAGAAAATAATGTAATACTTCATTAGATCGGCATTGCAGTATAAAAGTTTTTAATTCAATTGCCTTTATTTCTAAGCTTTCACAATATTAAAATTCTGCAAATTTTTAACACACTAAGAATTTCTGAAAGTTTACCCTTTTAGAGAAGGAGTAGCAATTGATATATATAGGCTATTTAAATAAAAACTTTAAGGAAGCCATCATGAACAGTGAAACTAGTTTTTTTTTTAGTAAAAATTTTGAAATGGGGTAAATACAAATAGGTTGAAAATTTTCTGTTTGATAAAATTTTACCCTATTTTAGTTGGTATTACATTGCATTATTACCAGTATTATCATAGTAAACATCATAAGTAACATTGTTATTGTCATTTTTTGTTATTGTTACTTGCATGATCAATATTTCTTTTTGTTACTCTAGAAGTAACCTATCATAACCTGTAATTATTAAATAAAGCATATATATATATATATATATATATATATATATATATATATATATATATATATATATATATATATATATATATATATATATATATATATATATATATATATATATATATATATATATATATATATATATATATATATATATATATATATATATATATATATATATATATATATATATATATATATATATATATATATATATATATATATATTAAACATTGGGGCTCAAAGGAAACCGCAGTGTTTTCCCCCAGCAGCCCCTTTTCAGAGAACTGGACAGTCACGATATTATTAAATTTATTATTGAATTTAGTAGAATAGGACCTACTTTTAAACTTTAAACCTGTAAATGTACCATTTCCTGAATAAAACTTTATGAATGAATGAATTTAAACTACAAGACATTTTTGAGCTACTTAGAATGCTACAGTATATATGAGCTTTTTTTACTTTTATCTTTGAAAATAATTTTGTTTTACCATGATATTCTTATACTTTTGACCCACAATTATTGTGTGTCTATATTTGTAGTAAGTAGGTAAATAATTTTGTAACCCCCCTTAAGTGAACTGAACAAAATGCTCCACAAATTTTGAAGGTGGGCCAATTTTTTCTACATCAATTTTCACACTCTATATGCAAAAAATATTACAGGGTCATTTCCTTAATTAATTAATACAAGTGAAGTTTTAAGTCAAATACATGTTTTAATATTATTTTTTAAGAAAGTAGATTAATAAAAATAGATTTGATCCTTCTGTGTTACTACTTTGAGTTAACGAACTACTAAGTATTAATTTTTAACTATTAGAGAGAGAGAGAGTGAGAGAGGAAAAAAACTTTTGTACTGTTACATACAAAAAGTATATATATATATATATATATATATATATATATATATATATATATATATATATATATATATATATATATATATATATATATATATATATATTAGGGATGGAGTGAAGTAGTATCGGTATCGGCAAGTATCGGCATATTTTCCGATACCAGTATCGGTATCGGCCTTTTCAGTATCGGTATCGGTATCGGCAAAAAATTTGTATAGGAGTAAAGTATCGGTATCGGTAGTAGTATCGGCAAGTATCGGCATATTTTCAGGTATCGGGTATCGGCTTCGGGGAATTTTTAGGTATCGGTAAAAATTTGGTATCGCTCCATCCCTACTAATATATATATATATATATATATATATATATATATATATATATATATATATATATATATATATATATATATATATATATATATATATATATATATATATATATATATATATATATATATATATATATATATATATATATATATATATATATATATATATATATATATATATATATATATATATATATATATATATATATATATATATATATATATATATATATATATATATATATATATATATATATATATATCATTCTTTTGCAGAAAAAACTTTGTGAGGAATTCCCTCCTGAAGATGATATTGACAATAAAGTGTGGAAGCTTTTAACGTGGACTGCCGTTGGATTAGGAATAGCAACAGCAGCAACATTCTTAACTTCTCATTAAGAATTTCATAAAACAAATATATTATTTTTACTTTTGTAAGTATAGAATTATTAGTGTTATTATTATTATTATTATTATTATTATTATTATTTATTATTTGTTATACTTTTATACTTTTTCTTAAACTGGTTTTATAACCTAAATTTTTTTAAGTTAAATACCATAAATTTTTTGTAAAATTTTTTTTGTACATTTACATAATATTTAAAACTCTTATTCAAATTCAGATTATGATCATCGTCTGTTTTGAAATTATTTGAAATATTATTATTATATATTATTATTATTATTATTATTATTATTATTATTATTATTATTATTATTATTATTATTATTATTAAAGAATTATATTCACTAATGATGTAAGATCAATTCTTACTTTTCATTGCAATGTGATAAAAAATAAATTTTATTTTTTATTTTTTTTTTTAATTTATTTATTATTATTTTTTACAAATGTTTTTGGCATTCTAATTTAATAGTATAACACTTAACAGGTTATTTTAGATATAAGAGGAATAATATGCATAGTATCGATTTATGAAATCAATTTTTATTATTATTATTATTATTATTATTATTATTATTATAAAAGGTTTATTTTTTAAATTTGTAGTACAATTATTATAATAAAGAATATTATAAGTAAAATAGCTTTATGTACATAAACTGTATAAATTTTTACGGTATTATTATAATTACTAATAATATTATTATTATTATTATTATAATTTTTTTTTTTTTTTTTTTTTTTTTTTAATAATTTTTATTATATATATAATATATATATATATATATATATATATATATATATATATATATATATATATATATATATATATATATATATATATATATATATATATATATATATATATATATATATATATATATATATATATATATATATATATACTGATGTCTTCCACTTTTTTATTCATTAACCTATTGTTAATGTGCATTATTATTATTATTGATAAAGATCAATAAAATCATATCAGATTTCAATATTCTTATTATTATTATTATATTATATTATTACTGAGCACTCTTACAAATTAACTAATCTATTTGTACAATGTATTAATATGTAAAATAAAAACTTTTATGAAGTAAAATACATATAACATTTCAGAGAGCTTTATGTATTTGTTTATATTGGGGATTTCCATTACCCCCCGTCCTTTTCAGCATATACCCCACCCCACATTCATTTTTCCCATTTCTATATTCCAGAATACTGTGATTTCTTCCTATTTTTTTTTTAACTTTATTATTATGATTATTATTATTATTATTAGGGGGAGTTCAAGTATAATATATTGTAAAATATATTTTGTATGTAATATTAAATATTTTGAGAGCAAGATTTATTACGATTTATAAATAAAAATTTAAAAATTAATTGTTTTTATTTATTCACATTTTTAGGTTTAATTTTGAATGCTTGGTTTCAGTTTTGTAGTACTTTACGATTGAAGTTTTTGAATCGTGTGAGAGGATATGGGAAAAGCACTACAAATCTGTTTTTCTTCAGCTCTTTTAGAGTAGGGCTTATTTAATCTTTCTACAGTTTTTTAACTACTACTATTACTGACTCTTAATTCCCATAGTAAGTTTGACTTCAGTTCCAGCTGACAAAATGCTGATTTAACTGACCAGCTGGAGAGAGAGAGATTTTAGTTACAGTATTTTAATGAATATTATAATTCTTGGACAGTGTAGGAAGTTGTAGTTATTGAAAAGCAATTTGCTAGCAGCATTTCACTTCAATGGAAAAGTAATGCATTTTTAGCATTGCAAAATATTACATATACTAGCGTTTTATTGACTGCCATCTTAAATACTTACCAATACTTAATGAATTCGATTCCCTGAAGTAACCACTAACTAAACTCCTCTCAAGTCGTCATTACTTACTCAGAATGTACTTATACAAATTTGAAGCTATGATTTCTCTCATCCTCATGGCTACTTGTCACAAAATGTGACGAAATTTGTCTTTCGATTTCAGGTTTCTACTAATGGACTTCAACTTTCTTTCAAATCTACAGAAAGGAAAATTCCTGCAATCATACGTTGTAAAAGATTAAAAAAAAAAGTTAAAAGTGTTCCCACCCTTTAGAACCATGCAAAGAACTATTTTTTCATGATCCAACCGTGTCGCCTAATCCAAACTAGTTTTTTTAAATTTTATATTAATATTGAATTTTCCATTTAAACCGAAAGTTTTGTTGCTAGCCAGAGATTTTGAAAAATAATTTAATTTGAGGTTTATTTTTTTTTTTTTTTTTGAAAATACCGATATTTTAGTACGTAAAATTTATATTTTAAAATAGATGTTATTATTTTTAAGCTGTTCGGAAAATAATTAAGCATTCTCTAAACAATCTTTACAATTTTCAGAATAGATTGTGATAGTTGCTGTCTTTTCTTCTCTTATCCTCTCCATTCTTCCATCTGATTCTTTTCTTTTCATTTCCCATCTGTTTTAAGCACATCCACTCCTGACGACAGCCGAATCATATATATATATATATATATATATATATATATATATATATATATATATATATATATATATATATATATATATATATATATATATATATATATATATATATATATATATATATATATATATATATATATATATATATATATATATATATATATATATATATATATATATATATATATATATATATAGCGTAAGTGTGTAAAGAACTCCTTTTTACTTGTTTGAGCAGAGGATTAAGCATTGAAGTTTTTGCCATTCGCTTTACCTCTCAAGTAGTTATTCTACTTGGATATGAGGCCCCTGGACTATCTAGCCATATTTAATGGCAAGTTGGTTGGGTTTTCAATCGTTGAATTTGCAATGTAGTCAGGATCAATTATTACAACAAGCTTACCTAACTTAATGGCTTCCAGGTGTGATGGTTCTACTTTTTCCATCTCTACTGTAGGACTGTAGGTCGATACTTATTCTTAACGCTTCAAAGATTCGTCATGGGGAAAGAATTTACACCTACAAAAACATCCCGATTAAAAAAGGCACGTATAAGTTTCTTGAAACAAGTAGCGTTTTGAATCACCAGTAAACTGCATCTCCAATGTAGTCTTTAAAAATTTTGAATTTCCTTTCGAAATTGACGGCAATTTTGACTTACAGCTACATTCTGTAGGTCAGAGCAGAACCTAATTTCTCAGTAAAAACTTTTCCCTTCTAAAGGCAAGGTAGGTAATTTAGAAATTTACATTTCTATAGTTTGATGCACATGCGAAACTTTCGAAGTGGAAGATGGACGACTTTACAGGCGTAAGGCATCAATAGACGGGAGATGTGGCCATTAAATCCTAGCTTTAACACTTTTGGGGACATTGAGACTAATCTGCTCACAACAGGAACATCACTAATTGCAATTATTATAGATATAAGGTGTTCAGCATTACCCTGGTTTGGAGAAACTGTCAGTTGGTTTCATTTGCAACTTCGAGTTTCGGGAGCTACGTCAGACATCAAACTTTCGTGAAAGGAAACTGTGTAATAAAAGTAATTTATAAACTAGTTAATAGCCAATACATGTAAAAAAAAAAATTTTAAATAAAAAAGTTTATATCTCACGTACCTATCTCCTTATTCTAGGAACTTTTCTAGATAGAATACACCTTAGAAACCCAACTGGGATCGAACCACCGTCCTGAAGCACGCAAGTCAATCACTCTATCGTTTATGCCACTAAAAATCGTTACATAATTAGTAACTTCAAAGCAACTTTCGACCGTTTTTTCATTATGAAATTTACACAATGTCTTCAACAGACAATAAGACAAAGAAAAACAAACACACAATGTCTTTTAACAACTATATTTATATACAAAAAATGTATTACAGGGTATAAGTTTTTATAGGATTCTATATAAATACATATATATATATATATATATATATATATATATATATATATATATATATATATATATATATATATATATATATATATATATATATATATATATATATATATATATATATATATATATATATATATATATATATATATATATATATATATATATATATATTATATTATATATATATATATATATATATATATATATATATATATATATATATATATATATATATATATATATATATATATATATATATATATATATATATATATATATATATATATATATATATATATATATATATATGGAATTTAATGTGATTGATAATATTAATATAATAATAATAATGATAATAATAATAATAATTATAATAATAATCACTCTCCCTACAATTCATTACTTATATTAAACCTTAAATTTAGAAACAAAAAAAAATTGACGACGACAAAGATAATAATGATAATAATAATAATAATAATGATAATAATAATAAATAATTTTATTCATTATCAGACTCGCGATCAATTCTGGATTGTAGTGGAGAGCGACTTCTTGAACGGTTGTTTCTTTCTTCACTTCTACCTCTAGATTCACTTCTGGAAGATCTAGGGAAGAAAAAAGAATAATATTATATATATATATATATATATATATATATATATATATATATATATATATATATATATATATATATATATATATATATATATATATATATATATATATATATATATATATATATATATATATATATATATATATATATATATATATATATATATATATATATATATATATATATATATATATATATATATATAATATGCAATTCAAGTGATTGTTACTACACTAAAATTAAGAAAAAAAATAATTTCCACTGAGAGCTAAACCTGATTGACAAATCTACAGGGGAAAGACTGAGTCATTTCCGACCTGTTCCTGAAGCTTCAGATATTTCCTTACCACAACATTCCTTCTGATCATCACACTAAGCAATCCAGACACAAACTAACGAGCAATTCTCATATCCGCTTCTTCTGTTAAAATTCGTTGACATATGTCATATAAAGACAATCTTGCAACGTGGTGGCAAGCATAAATCATTTGCCAGCATTTTTTTAAAATAATTTCAAGTGTAAGCAACGACGTTCTGTTGGATTGCGCTGGTAGAGGATCATTCACAACAATCTTAAATTTCAAAATAACATTCTCCCTTTTTGAACAGGTTAAACCATATGTAAGTTATCCAAAAGGTTGCTCAAGTATTTTGAAGATTTTCCACAGAATTTTCATGCCCACAGCTTTCTTTTACATCATTTACTTTCACTATCTATAAAATCACAAACCACAACCACCATAAGAAAAAAAAAAAAAAAAAAACCACCATTCTACTATACGGGGATTCGAATCCTGACCACTTGGATAGTAAGACAGTGTTACCTCTGATCAAAGACGGTGCAAAAGGAAATCGCTAGGAGAAAGCTCTTAGGGAACTGCAGACCTTAAATTTGTGTATATTTTCAGTCTGAGAGAGTATTAGCAGACTTCAAAATTTCGTATATTCAATATTTGGTCTGCGAGTGAGGGGGATAGAAGAATGACCTGTTTGCCCTGTGTCATCCAAGTGGTCAGAGTTCGAATCCCACGTATAGCAGACCTAAAATTTGTGCATATTTTCAGTCAGAGTATTAGAAGACTATATATATATATATATATATATATATATATATATATATATATATATATATATATATATATATATATATATATATATATATATATATATATATATATATATATATATATATATATATATATATATATATATATATATATATATATATATATATATATATATATATATATATATATATATATATATATATATATATATATATATATATATATATATATATATATATATATATATAGTTAGGGATAGAGCTATACCAAATTTAACCGATACCGATACATTTTTTTTTTTTTACTGAACTCATGAAGGATGAAATAAGATTTAAAATATTCAATGATCATAAAATTTATATTTTCTGAAATCTGTAATACCTAGATATTTTGTAGTCACAGTGCTAAGCAAAACTAGTGATAGGTAATATAGGGTTGGTGGCACCAATAATTTACGTCCGAGTTGCCCTAGTGCATGGTCTATTTTCTTAATTTCTACAACATTCAATATAATTTCCATTTTGTTGAACACCACCTCTCATCTCTTAGACCTAACCTCTGACTTGACAAACTCAAGTGCTTGAGCGTTCTGATAGCAAACCATTTTGTTTCCTCTTACTGTATATATCTTCAATTTTCAGCCAAAGAAGGTTGTTATGCGTATGTATGTATGTACTATAATCTGGTTTTCTGAATTTTCCACTTTGTGGCTAAAGCTTTCTTGTCATTCTACGTCTAAATTCATTTCTTCTGTTTATTTATCTCCTAATTTACTGACTATCCTAAATTCTTTGACTATCTAAACTCCAAAACAGAGAACATTCTTCTCAAAAATTATAGTAGGTGATTTCAATGTTAACCCCCACCAATGACTTTCTTCTCGTTTTCATGATACAGACGGTGAACGTGCCATTTAATTATCCATCCAAAATGAATTTGAGTAGTGGGCGCAGTTCCCTACTAGTATACCTGATCGTCTTGGAGATGAACCCAACATTCTAAACCTTTTTTTAAAACTTGTAATCCTTCTCCTAATACTGTCAAACTCTATCCTCCTCTGCGTTCTTTCGATCGCTTTATCTCTGTATACTCTTTTATCTTTTCAAGTCTTCCGCAAGACTCCCGGGTATTTCGTGGAAACGTTTGTGATATTTCGGTGCCCAAGCTGGTCGGACTTTCGGTCGTACTTCCTTTGATTTCCTGTGGAATGATTATCGCTTCCTTGGGAGGGTTCCCTATGCTTGTGCAGAGCGCTTTACCGAGGTAATCACTGATGGACATTCTATAATCTTTCCCTTCTACTAAACCTTGGTTTAACTCTTGTTTATTCTCGTACTATTTGCCGACGGGATGCTGCCTTCAGCAATTAGTTTTCAAACTTATGAAAATCGTGCAATTTAAATTTCATCCCGAAATCTTGCAAAATCTTTTCTTGTTCTTTGTAACACCAAAAACTCATTTCTCAATACAAAATGCAATAATTTTTCTGATTCCTCTTCCTTTCTTTCAGGCAGTTTGCAAAAACTGTCAACGCAAACTTTCCCTCCACTAGTATTTTTATTCAGCACAATTGCCGTTTAACGTTCTTCAAAAACTGAACTTTTTGCTCAGACCTTTGCCACTAATTCAACTTTAGATGATTTCGGAGTCATACTTCCTGCTTCAATCCTCCCCCTACCCCCAACTCATTTGTCTAAAATTGTTAAGTTCTCCTCTCAGCTTTACACTAAGGGGGCGTACGGTACTGATGGCATCCTTCTTATGCTTCTAAAAATGTGCTTTTAAGCTTGCTCCCTGCTTTGGCAAAATATTTCATCTCTCTTTCTACTTCAATCTTCCTTTCTCGATGGAATCGTGCTCTCATTTGGCATGTGCCGAAAAAGGTCCATCCCATTTCTTCAACCTCCATTCTTTGTAAAGTTTCTTGTTAAGAATTGGAAAGATCTAAAATCTTCTAATCTTATCTCTGATCGCCAGTATGGCTTTCATAAAAAAAAAAAAAAAGTTTTACTGGTGGTTTTCTTTCCCTTCTCTATGATTCTTGGTTCTCCTCTCTTCGGCATTTCAGTAAATATTTTGGTGTCGCGCTTTGACATCGAAAGCCTCCGACACTGTTGCACAAATCTTGGATTTTTAAACTTCCCTCTTTTGGAATTTATCCTCACTGATTTTCTCCTTTCGTTCTATAGCAGCCGTTGTAGACTGTCACAGTTCTTCCTTTAAATTTATTAATAGTGGTATTACTAAGGGATCTGTCCTAACTCCTGTTAATCAGGGATCTGCCTTAACTCCATTTCTTTTTCTAGTTTTCATTAAAGAATTCTCCATTATTTAATCATGTATCTAACCCTTCATTACTACTTTCAATTTGAAAGACGCAACTCAGAACGACAGTTAATTTACGCAAGAATGGTGGCCTTGGGGCAACTGACCTCTGACCTTTTTCGTACTTTAATATGGTGCCAAGAAATTAATATTTTCAATGTCTGAAAAATTCAGTTCCTCCCATCTCTCTACTCGACACAACCTTCCACACAACTTAAATCTTTGTCCGTCCTTAATTTTCTCAATGTTACTTTTTTTGTGATCTTTCTTAGAAGGAACATATTTCTCTTTCTTAACAAGCTTCCAAGAGGTTGGTTGTTGAAGCTTCTTCGTAATTTACACCACCCGAGTTGCTTACTGATTATAGGGGCGTTGTTCACCCCCCTCATGAAGTATGAGTCAAACATCTGGGATACAGCTTCCCTTGAAGAGGTGTAATCCAGGGCCTTTCGTTTTAACTTGCGCTCTCACGAACTCCCCTAAGTCTCTTTCTACCAGTCAAATTAGTGTGTCATTCTCTCCATACTTTCTCTACTATAATGGAAGCTGCTCTTCTAAACTCTCTCGTCGCCTACCTCCTCCACTGAGAAGGGCTCGAGCTACGCACTTTTCTTGACAGTCTCCACCTTTCTCTGTACAACTCTCTAACAACAGACCTAACAGGTTTGACTCGATTTTACATGTGTTCAACTGGTAAAATCAGGAACACACTCCCTTTATCTATTTCCCCAAGTTCCTTTGATTTGCAAACTTTCCAACCCCGTATATTGAGACACGTCGGCCATTAACTCTGGTGGAATTTGACCAGGTTTCCTGGAATTTCCCCAACTCTGATGGAATTTGGTAGAGTTCTGGCCTTTGTCCATAAGTGTGTGTGTATATATATATATATATATATATATATATATATATATATATATATATATATATATATATATATATATATATATATATATATATATATATATATATATATATATATATATATATATATATATATATATATATATGGGTAAGCAGGACTAGCAACCTGGCCCTATAATTATTGCTTACTGCTTGTAACAACTCTAGGACCAGCATGGGAAACAACAGCTCCGAGAAGCATGATCTTCTGGAAAGCTCTTTGAGAAAGTGTTTAGAGGTTAGATGGAGAAGGTGCTACAGTCCCACTGAAAGGGTGAAAACTATACCCGAGTTTAAATAAAACTCGAGGACTGGCACTGAAAACAATAAGCCGAAAAACGATATTTTAGAGCACTTTAGGAGAGAGAGTTTTAAAGAGCAGAAGGCAAGGCGAAATATGGTGGTCCCACTGACAAAGTGGAAACCCTTCCAGGTATATATATATATATATATATATATATATATATATATATATATATATATATATATATATATATATATATATATATATATATATATATATATATATATATATATATATATATATATATATAATTTTTGTTCACAGTTAAAAAATCTGGTCTCGGTATCAGTCAATTTTTGCTGATACCGATACCTGAAGGTTTCGATACCAATACCGATACATGTCGATACTTCACTCCATCCCTATATATATATATATATATATATATATATATATATATATATATATATATATATATATATATATATATATATATATATATATATATATATATATATATATATATATATATATATATATATATATATATATATATATATATATTTTGCACACACTACCAACAAGATGGTCAGTACATGTGAGAAAAATACTGGACCGTTTGATAAAATTCGTTTAATGTGTTCCCACATTAAAGAGGGGGAGGGGGGGGGAAAAGTTAGTTTAAGCAACAAAACAGACACTGTTAAATGTTATTATTGAAGAAGCCCAAAAAAGATGGATAACCAACCAAACGGCCATTTAAGTTTTCAAGTTAAGCTGCCTCTTTAAAATATTTTTTTCTTCAGTTAAGACAAGGTTGTATCGTTGGGAGTCTTTGTTAACAATCCAATAAGGAATTTAGGCATTATTAGACGGGAATAAGTTAGTCAGTCCCGTTTACTAGGGGAAAATTGGGGGGGGGGGGTTGAACCCGCTACATTTCCTTACTCTTAATTATAATGGAAAGAGTCATAGTCGGAAACACATAGCACTTCAAAGGGTTTAGTCAGGAGGTTCTCCTCTCTCTGTCCCTCTTCAGACTTCTGGCAACGCTCGTTAAACTTACTAAAGGAAACATAAGCTAATAACAACCGAATTCCTTAGTATGTCTTAGGACTGACCCATTAACACACAAAAACAAAAAAAAAATTTTTTTTTTGACCCATACTAACCTTCGGGGACTTCGGCTCCTTGACCTTGAACCGGACCGGGATTTCGATCTGGATCGAGGTCTTCCTTGCGAGGGTGAACGCGATCTGGATCGGGACTGTGATCGGGACTTGGATCTGTTCCAGGTAAGGAGTGAGAGAGAAAAGAAAAGAAAAAAAAAAGAAAAGGCAATATTAAGACCCGAAAAAAAGTAAAGTAACTTATTATCTAGCTCTTACCATCTTTAGTAAACAATCCTTTTAAAATTACGTATCAATATAGAGCCTCTATTTGCTTTGCCTTGGCCAAACGTTAACCTTTTCTAAATATATACTTTCAAAGCAAAATTAAAAGTTACACAATCGTGTGAAAGCATTCGAAAGGATACAGAAGCAACCGCCAGTTAATCAAAGTGAGAAAAATTTATTACAAAATTAGCGATTAGGTTACATTTCAACCGCTTAAACACAAAGCTATAAACTATAGGGCGGGGCGTAGGTTCTAAATACTTTATATGAAGTAAACTAATGTTTGAGCTCAAAGAACAGTTACAAAATTTCACAATTACATATAAATACTTACCTTGAATTAGGAGACCTTGATCTTGACCGTGATGCAGATCTGGAACGTCTTCTGGAGGAACCTCCTCCAGTTTCGTCATATAAGCGAATGCGTCTTCCACAAAGGTCTTTGCCATCTAATTTAATCAAAGCATTTCTCATATCGGAATGTGTGGCGAATTCAATGACGCTGGAAAGATGAAAAAAAAAAAAAATAATTTTCCAATTAATAGTTCAAGGATTCAAATATATTTCTGAAGACCTAAAAATTCAATAGCAACCCAAAGACAAACTTACCCTTCATTTTTCCTGTGTTTGTGAGCATCGGCATAAGTAACCTCACCAGCTTGACGCATGAAATCCTTAAGATCCTAGAATATAATTTAACATGGTTATCATTCTGAATTGACAAATCATGCGGAGACCTTTATGCATACAATACAAATGTAACAAATGTATTAACACATTTTTTTTTTTACCTTTATACCAAGTCCAAATAAATCCTCAAGGTGTCTGAAAAGTCTTGCTAATAATAATACTAATAATAAATTTTAATTTTGAATGAAAATTGGGGAAGTTCAATTACTATGATAAATCTTCAAGTAAATAAAAATTAATATATTTAAATAAAATATGAATATAGGGTCTTCAATGAGTATTGAATATATATATAAATAAAAAGGCATGCTTATGATAAATACAATAAACTTTACCAGCTTGTTCCGGAGCCAAAGGAAGGAAGGTGCTCTTCTGACTGGGAATGGACATGAATGCTAAAATTCAATCTTACCCAACATAAAACATAATTGATAAGGACTCAGTACGTACGACTCCAGCACGTTTTTATACCAATTTACTCTGGCTGTATCGTACACTGGTAATGACCCTCGCGAAACAGACTATCAGGGTAGGAGTAGTAGTAGGAGTAGGAGGAGTTTTGAGCTCTTAAGTGAGATCCCTCACAGATCCTCGCTGACCATGAAACACCTTACAGACATGGGGGCTCCACAAACGACCCTAAGAAGCTGTGGCATTGAGCAGCGTGACCAACTGGCATTTGTTGAAGATTTTTTATTTATTTTTTTATTTTTTATTTTTTTTTAATGCTTTGAAACTAGGGAGCTGATCATGGCAACGCAATATCCAATGGGAAGAACACAGTCATCAACAATAGAGTCTCTCTCACAATGACAAAGGAAGAAGTTAAGATACACTCCACAACTGAGAAAACAAAGTGTGTGTCTCCATGTCCCAAATACACGAATGATCAAGTGAGCGAGAGAGAGATTTTTATGATGGAGTGGTTCTTCTGCAACCGATTAATGCCCTCATAGCCAAATTGTCCTCTAATACGAGTGTCTTTAAAAAGACATAAAAAAAATTAACCTAAATGTTTTCTTTTAAAGTCTTTAGTCAAAAGATAAGTCATTGTTTATGTTTTGATTTTAAACTTTAAAAAAAAAAAAAATAAGGAAAAGGTGTAAATAGTAAAGATATTGACTGAAGTTTTTTTTTATATATATATAAAGACGAAAAACTATTAAATTAACCTGTCATTATTTCACTGATTACCTATGAACTTTATTTTTGAATTTGAACAATCAGGGGTGCCCTTATTTAAAAAAATTATTCCCTTTACCTTAGGCATTAAATTTCTCATATAAAACATACTTACACCGGGAGAATGTCAATTTATCACCACCAAACCATTTGGAAGCGCTAAATGGATTAAAGGAAGTTCCATTTTGCCACTCTCTAACTTAAGCTCGGATCAGATTCGCTGACCATGGGAACAAAAGACCTCATAATTGTTCTTAACAAGAATTTTTTTTTTTTGTTTCAATGAACAGAGGGGATTCTTAAGTCATAGTAGTATGCCATTACACTGCATCCAAAATAGCTACAATGCAAAAAGTAAGCCAGCACATTGACTGCATAGAGCAAAGTTGGGCAGTAAGGTAACCATCAAGTCAATACATATAAGAGTGTATGGATTCATTCCTGCAACACAATGTAAACGTAAAAGAGAAAATGAGTAAGGAGGAATGTACAAAGAGAAATGAACTATTATGAACCTTTTATATTTTTCTTCCTTTTTTTTTTTTTTAAATTAACACATAAAATTGCAGTTAAAATTGAATTCAGCCACCTATTAAATGGCTATACTACACTTAATACTTACAAATAGACTGACATATCCATCTACACCTAAATATTTCCTATGCAAAACTCATTTTTTTTTCACACCTTCAAAATAATAATAAAAAAAAAAAAGGTTAACGAACTTACAGAAAAAATATAACTATTCCTTGCTGCCAAATGCAATCCATCTTCTCGAATAAAATAACACAATTCTACAATTTCACCAATGGAAAAACATTAGGTATGTATTGGTACTCCGGTATACAGAGAAGTTAATGTGCATGTTCAAAAAGTCTCCCTAATTTAAAGTGTTAAATTTAATTTTGCTTTAACCAATTCTACCAATATTACAATACATACTCAAAATATAACTTTACATATCAGTATTTTTTTTTCAGCAATTATCAATTGAAAATATGAAAACACAGTTTATGAAAAAATTATAAAATTACTAAAAATTTCCTTACAGCTTTGTGAAAGTGATAAAACTGCAAACAACGCATTACTGAAGTAAAATTCTTCTGTTCCAAATTAGTGTGGTAATCATTGTATTTTACTCTTTTTTTTTTTTTTTCCTCCTATGAAAACGACTATCGCAAGAAAAATTGAATAATAAATTCTAATAAATACAATCCTTCAACAACTTGGGGCACCCCTGACAGGACAAAAAAGCGGAGACCTTTACTAAATTTGTCTTGACATATATCCAATTAATATTTATATTTATCAATTTGATGAAAAAAATAATAATAATAATAAAAATATTTAGAATAGAACTTACCTGCCAAGAAACTTTGCTAGAGAGGTTCATAACGGTCAAACGGTACTTTGTGCGAGATGGCATCCCAAAACGGCTGAAAGAAAAGACAACAAAAAAAAGTATACAGAGAAAACGAGATATATACATATTAAAAAAAAGGTAAAAAAAAATTATTATATATATATATATATATATATATATATATATATATATATATATATATATATATATATATATATATATATATATATATATATATATATATATATATATATATATATATATATATATATATATTAGGGATGGAGTGAGGTCTTGGTATCGGTATATAAACCTTCAAGTATCGGTATCGGCAAAAAATGACCGATTTCGATACCCGATTTTTTAACTGTGAAATAATATATATATATATATATATATATATATATATATATATATATATATATATATATATATATATATATATATATATATATATATATATATATATAT